>JABXWE010060123.1:0-14040 GCA_014611495.1 Limonius californicus
TTACTTGTATTTTGTTTATAAATATCCTTTCCTTTAAAATCAGTACTTTAAAAATATGGTTTTGTGTTAATTTGTTTAAGAACTTCTTGTTTCATACTTTTTAATTAATTTTTACTGCTTTTTTTCTTGTACTATTATGTCAGCAAACAATATAAACTGATAGATGAAAAAGGTCTTTCGAAATCCTATTTATCGTATAAATCTTGCTTCAAGTTATAAAATGTGGAAAGTTACACTTATAAAGAAAACAGTGTGTTGATTATGCAGATATAATAAATTAAATAGTTCTCATCTTTGACTATTAGACCTATAGGCATACATTTTTAATTTTTTTCCAGTCTTTGTTCTTCATAGCCTCCCACTTCAATTGAAACAAACGTCTTGATTGTTTTTTTAAATGATTAATAGCCTACTATAAAAAAGTTTTTAGCTGTAACTCCATTATTTCTAAAAATACACGTTCAAATATTATATCAGATGAAAGGTAAGGAATTTCGACGATGTCAATAGTTTGAAAACAAAATTAGCTATGATAAATCTAATTAGATATTCAAAATCTACATAAATAAGTGCTTTAGTAACGTTAAACGCCTTTGCAGTACCACCAATAATGAAGAGATTATTCACAAAAGAATGAAAACTGAAAATTTAAATTTCTATTAAGAACTCGGCCGAATTTTTTAAATTTAAATTTGAATCCTAGTAGTTCCTGGGATGCAGAACAATTTATCTCTTTTAACTGAATTTCTATCTTCTACCAATTACAAGATCCCCAAGCCTGCCATGCTTACCTTGGACACACTGTATATAAACGAATTATTGTTAACAAAATAGATAGTTATGTGAAGTTTCATAGATAATCATCAAAAAGAGTTCTATCAAAGAAAGAGCATTAGAGGAAATGAGAGAAAATTTTTAAATGGCCACTGCAAATGGCTGAAAAAATAGTCTAAAACTTACAGAAACGAGATGCGCAATGTATTTAATCCACGATCTTGAACAGTTTGGTTTTCCTTTTACAAGCTTTTGAAATTGTTCTACTGTTTGTGGTTCTGCAGCCAAGTCTGCATTTTCAATTTCTTTTTTTATAAGTTGCTCTTCTTCTAGTCTTGCTAATTCCTTGCGTTCTGCTGGTGTTAACTTCTTTTTTGTTTTTTCTTTTGTCTGTGGCTACAACATCAAATTTTATTATAATGCTTGCCCAATTTATACCGCTTTAATCTCAGATTTAAATTAAAGACACTTTTTTTAAATAATGATTTCATACAGTGCTATTTTCAGGGGTTCTAGCACAAAATAACAGTATTTTAGTTACAATTTCATGAATATTTTAATAAATAATGATTTTTTTATCGGATGTTAAAAAAAGTCTTAATCAACATAATATGTCCGCAAACCAACTGTTTCAAAAATAGAGATAATTTTATTTGAAATCAATAACCTACAATAGTAGGCTTTCCATTTACTACAAAAAAACAAAATGTAAGTATCCCATACCACATACAGTGGATACAGCCCTCACTGCTTCTGATTATGATATATTTATTTACATGTTAGTGCCATTACGTGTTTTTCATAAAAATACAATTTATCATTCAATAAACAAAATCACCCCTATCTCTGAAATAATTGTTTCGCCTACATATGTTGATTAAGACTTTTTTGTTTGGTTTGATGGGTGCCTACTGTACTTTGGTAAATTTAAAATTAATTAAAAATCTAGTTTTTATTTACAAAATTACAATAAATTAAACTAGAATTGAACTTCTTATATTTGGGATTAATTTAGAAATATAGTTTTTATACAAACTGAACTGTTTGTAGTTTTAATTAATGTAGAAATCCATTATTTAAAAATTTGGGTATTAAGATTTATATGATACCAATACCGAAAACCTAAGGGTAAAAAGCATGTTTCTACAATTTTCTAAAAAATACAAATTAATTCAACAGTTTTTGTCAAACCGACTATTTTAATTGACCACAAATTAATGTAAATTGTTGGACGAACCTCTAAGTCATCTTCTTCAGAATCAGATTCTTCATTAGCTTCAGTTTTTGTTTCACTAAAATAAGTATTCATTGCTGGTAAAACAAATTTATCTTGAGTTACACTCTCACAGTCCTTTTCTTGGTTGTTCAATTTCTTTGTGTAATTTTTGTTCCCATTTAGAAGTTCACTTTTAGTTTCTAACTCGTCTTCTTCACTACTAGCAACATCATTACCGCTTTCAGAATCACTATTTTCACTTTCTTCTTCATTCTGATCATCATCTTCCTCTTGTTCTTCAGAATCAACATTGTTCAGATCACTGTCATCTTCACTTTCATCTTCCACATCCTCACTGTCATTATCATCTTGGTTTATTTCTTCTTCACAGGCATCAGAATCAACTTTCTGTTCGTCACTTTCTTCCTCTTCCTCTGCACTCGCATTATCTTCTTCACTTACAGAATTGTCATCTGTGTCATCATTCCTCTCATTTGAATTGATATTTTCAACGGTTTCATCACAGTTTTCCTCTTCTTCATCTCCTTCGCTAACCTGTTCTTCATTATTTTCATTTATGTTTTCTTCTGTAGTACTGCATTCTTCCTCTTCTTCTTCTTTAATATATACATCTGAATCTAAACGTGTTTTTTTACTTTGTGATGTTTTACTCTCTTTTTTACGTTTTAGTGATTTTGCTCTCTTCAGTGCATGTATAAACCCTTTATCCATGCCAATGAGCTTGTCATTAACTTTACTATAAATAAATAACAAGGTTTAATTTTTACTAAACTTTCAGAACACCAACCATCTTACTTATATACAAGTACTTTGATTTTCTTCAATTCTTGAGCTTGCATTCTTGCCAGAAATGCATTTTCATGAAGTTTGGGTGGTAGAAAAATTAACTGCTGATTTGTGTCCTGATTTCGCAAAACACCTATTACATATTCGGGGTGGTCAATTAGGAGATCTGCCTGGCTGGCTGACCCAATACTTTTAGAAATATCACCGTCTAAAAGAACTAATCATAAGCAAGTTGTTCATAAATGGGCCGATATATTTACCTTGAAGTTCATTTACTTTTGTTATCACATTTTCGTTAGCAGATATTTCAACAAAGTCTTGTGTATAATTGACCCATAAAACGACACCAGTTACCATCTGACCAGGCTTCATATTTTCTGAAAAGTATACTTTAAACAATACAAATGGAATTAATAAGGGAGTGTTAACAATTTCAGTGCCAATATAATTAAACATATATGAGATATCTGTTTGTGTAGATTTTCCATAAATTTAGTATTCTATTTTGTATTTCTTGCAATTTACATACTTGAGTAATGTTTTGGAGAAACAAATCCTACTATATCATTTTGAAGTAGCACTTTGCAGCCATTGTCAGTAACAGCGCAAATTTCACACTCAACACGTTGTCCCAGCTGAAGTTTAGCTAACGGTGATCCATTATTTAATAAGTGTGTTCGAATTTGTTCAATGTCTTGTAAATATTGTTCCAAGAGGTCCAAAGAATACTACAACGAAACTCATTACAACGGGCATTACAAAATTAGTGACAACAGTGTTACCTGGTAGTCCCCATCAAAAACTTCAGACTGTTTTGCAGTAGCAGAAATGTTATGGTGTTCATCCACTTCCAATACCTTAACTATAATAGCTTGCTGAGGTTCGAGATGTAATGATTTCATGTTATAACCTTTATCCAGAATCTCCTAAAAATAACCCAAAATTCATTTTTCCATCAAAGTAGTTCAGTTTCATGATGATATTCATGAAATAATAAACGAGCACAAACCTTGTTTGGGATCATAAATTTGACACTTCTAGGAAGAAATGGAGCAGACACATAAATCCCAGAGTTATCTGACCGTTCATATGAACAACGTATATGTGAACCAGCTTGGAGACTTTTAATATCTAATATTTCCAGGTTTTGATTTTTAAATGCAGTGGCTTCACGTAGAGAGAGAATTGGGTTTTCTTTAATGTCAACACATAATAGGCCATTTAAAGTATTGCCAACTTTGTAAGTTTCTAAAACATTTAATAGCTGTATTTTCTACTTTAAGTGTTAGTTCAGGGTAACTCTTTTATGTACACTGCTCAACAAAATTAGGGGAACACTTCTTTAGTAGTGCATAATTATTCAAATTAAAGACTGACGCAAGTATCAACTTTAGTATATTATTCTTTCAACATTACTTAACAAGGTACAAACATCAAATATACTCTAATTAAACGGTTTTCTTGAGTAACACCAAACTATTAAGAAGACTACCAAAATCGAAATGTGATTTATCACTTAAAATGTAAGGGAAATTCTGTTAACGCCCGAATACCAAGCTTTAGTAGCGCGTGTGCCCTCCATTAACTTCAATAACAGCCTGGCAACGTCGAGGCATGCTGCGAATAAGACGTCTTAACATGTCTTGTGGTAGATTTCGCCATTCTTCCATAAGGGCCTCAGGCAACTCCTGAAGAGTCTGAGATGCAGCAGGACGCTTCCTAATGCGCCTGTCGAGTAACTCCCAAACGTGTTCGATGGCATTTAAGTCTGGACTCATGGCTGGCCACCCCATCATTTGGATTTCTTGTTCCTAGAGGACGTTTGTTGTTAAATTAGCGGTATGAACTCTACAATTATCCTGTTGTAGGATAAAGCCATCGCCGAAATTGTTCGCAAATGTCACAACATGCTCGTGAAGAATCGTCTCAACATAAATTTGTGCGTTGAGACGTTGGGGAACGACAACCAAGTCTGTGCGATTGTCTATACTAATGCCACCCCACACCAGACCGATCCAGCTCGGAATTAGTCCAGTTCCTGTATACACGCGGCAATGTATCGCTCTCCAGGACGTCTGTACACTCGTATACGACCAATGCAACGAATTAGACAAAACCGCGACTCGTCTGTAAAAAGCACAGACCTCCAATGTCGAAGTTGCCATTGTACATGTTCGCGGGCAAAGTTAGGACGGCTAACTTTATGATTCCTGCTCAAGTGAGGAGCTCGCACAGGCCTGCGAGAAGTCATATTGACTTCTTTGAGTCGTCTTCTAACCATCTGAGCGGAAATTGTCACCAGGTGGCATTTCGGAGTAGATTTTGTAGCTCACAATCAGTAGCAGTTCGTCGGCGAAGAGAAGAATTAACAATATACCGGTCGTCCCGAGGGGTAGTTTTTCTTTCACGGCCTTGTCCAATTCTCCTGGAATATCTACCCGTTTCTTGGTACATATGCCACGCTCTGCAGATAAGAAATGGAGTCGATTGGAGCTGGTTTGCTGGTTCGCATAGATCGCCCATCTTCAAGCAAAGCAACAGCCCTCTCGATCAATTTCATTTAAATAACGCATTTTGGACTCAGAAGCATTGAAAAAGTCAAAACTGACGGTTTTACTGTGTCCAATGACTAATTTGATTAGTTTCAGATGTTTGCATTGTGGTCAAAAACCACTTTGTATTGAGACTATCTTTACATTTTGGCGTCTACGATGAAAACGAGCAAACGAATCACCATAATTCTTTCTGCACTTTGTCAATAAAGGTCTAGAGAATAATATAGCAAAAAAATCCATCATTTGCTGTAAATCTTATAGACGCTCAAAAAAGTGTTCCCCTAATTTTGTTGAGCAGTGTAAAATGATACAAATTGGGTTAAAGTGGCAAAATTGTAGATTTTTTTGTAGAGTTCAATGTGTAACTGAAAAATTAAAAGAATATTTTAGTTTGACAGGAATAAAGTGGATATTTCTATACAGGATGTTTGAAAAATACGTTTGGATATTTTACCACTTATAGATCTCATCAATACAAACAAAAAAGTCGTAATAAACATGGGTATGAAAATCAACCGTTTTCAAGATACAGCCAAATTATTTACGCAGAGTAGGAGTGCAGATCGTATTTATCACATCTGCTATGGAAGTGGATAAAACAACATTTGTTTAAGGTTTTGTAAGTGTCAATACTGTTATTGTTGTTATTGGAATAGGTATACCAACGCGGAAATGGCAGATATGCTTTTCATGTATGATAAGACCAATGGTAATACCCAAGCATTTCCCAACCGAGCACTTCCGCGTGGCAAATTTTTTACAAATTTGCATCAAGTTTATCCGAAGTTGGCCCATTTAAATAACGAAACGGTGGTGGTGGGGGTCGGCCTAGATCAGTTTCTACTCCTGAAGAGGAACTTAATAACAAAGAGGATTGAAGAAAATCGAGGTACCTACCAGTACTAGAAGACTTTTTGCCGGAACAAATATTAATGCTTCCCTAATTTGGAGAATGTTACGAGGAACAATATTGTATCCATACCATACTCAAAGGGTACAGGTTCTTATTGTGCCTGATTATGCTGTACGTCTGGTGTTTTGCCGATGGGCACTGGCAAGATTTGCAGAAAACGCAAACTTTATTAGTGAAGTCTTATTTACCGACGAAGCTAGTTTCACAAGAAATGGCATTTTTAATTTCCACAACAGCCACGTTTGGTCAGATGAAAACCCTCATGCTATTATTGAATCGAATCATCAACTACAATTTTCAATTAACGTTTGGCTTTGTGTCTTTGGGGACCATATCATAATACTTTTTTTATTCCGAACCATTTGAATGGCCAATTGTATCTTGACTATTTTGCATAATGCCTTGCTACAATTGTTAGAAGATGTACCCCTCATTCATAGAATGAATATGTGGTTGAAGCACGATGGGGCTCCTGCACATTTTTCAATCATGGTCAGAAATTTCCTAAACGAAAATTACAAAGGCAGGTAGATAGGGCGAGGGGGCCCAGTTGTGCGGCCATCTAGATCTCCTGACCCCAATCCGCTCAACTTTTGTATTTGGGGGTATTTAAAGTCATTAATTTAGTCAAGTCCTGGGAATAATTTTAAACTTATTGCGAGAACAAATAGAACATACCTGCTAAACTGTTTGCATGAATCCGGGAATCTTTGAAAGAGATGCGAAGGATGTGCACAAATGGAAGGACATGTAGAACATCTACTTTAACTATTTGTAATTAAAATGTTTAATGGGTGGTGAACTTCTTGAAATAACAAGCAATATTTATTTTCTTAAAAAAACTCCGTATCTCAAAAACGGTTGATTTTCGAACCTATGTTTATTATGACTTCTTTGTATGTATTGATGAGATCTATAAGTGGGTAAAGTATCCGAACTTATTTTTTAACCGCCCTGTATATTTCCATTTCCCTTGTTTTTCTCACAAAAATTTATAAAGCAACAAAAACTAAAAAATTATAAACAATCTGATTATTTATCTATTTATTAAAGTGCTCTGAAAACGAGCATTACATGAAAACTGCAGCTTTGTATTCAGCCACTTCAAGATTTTTCTATAATTATGTGTAATTTTGAAATGTCTTTAACTTATTCTAAGTTTCCTTTCTTATCAGTGCCTCCAGTAATACCACACCTTACTTATTCTACCAATTTTTTCCCAAGCCATTGTAATAGCTTAAATGTAAGAAGATATAGTTTGGTTATTTGTAATTGTTTGAGATATGTATCCCAATACTCTTTCTAAAGGAAAATTATATGAAACAAAAATATAAAATTCTATAGAGCATTTTATTTAAACAAATTAGAAAGCAATCCTACTCATCAAATAAGTGCTAGTTTTTTTTCAATTGTGCCTTTAAATGCTGGACTAAAAATACTACAGTATTAGTAATTTAATAATCACCATCTATCCAAATAAAAAAATTAGTTATTGTAGATTGTTTCTATGAACAGACCTGTGTACAACAAACTTACCTAATAATAGAGGTGTAAGTGTCAAGCTACTACTGACATGAGCAGTAGGTATAAAAGCCTTAATTTTATAAGGCTCCACAACAACTTCCAAGCCTTTTTTGGTAATTCTACTTATGACTCCATCAATATAGTCGCCCACTTTGACTAATTTACGCTTCGGCTGCTGTATGGAAATCAAACTTAAATGCAGAAAGTCTTCCATAACCCTGCTTACTGTAGTCATTATCTGTAAAATTGTAATAAATTTAGCTTCACAGTAAAAATGTACCTTAGTAAAATTTATAAAAACTATCTGTGTATTATAATAGATGCAACAGAGGGATAATCCTAAATAATAAAAGAGATAGAAGAGATAGAAGGTTAGTTAAATGGGTCAAAATATGCCTATTTCGTTGTAGAATACATTGGACAGACAATATATTTATTTTAAGAACTTTATAGATTCAAACATTTTTATTAGCATGAAAAATGAAAATTTACAATCAACAATTGAACAATTTGCTGCTAAATAAATATCATAAAAAACAAGTTTATATAAAACTTAATTTTTATGGTGTGATCCTACCTACAGCTTGTCTAAACCTATTTTTAAAATGCTCAATACTTCAAAGATGGTTTTATAAAAGCTTTATCTATGACATAACCCTGCGGGAGAGGAAACTTAAAATCTGATTCAGTTATTTGATTTGATTTTATTTCATATATCACTACCATTACACTTAAAACAGAGTACCGTCTTGTTGACAATATTCAGTCGCTTCAAAACTTGAAATTACAAATCGTCAAGAAAATGTATTCCAAAATTATAGCCCTTCAAGGGCCATTGCCTTTTTAACTATCATCTTTCATTCCTTCCTGTTTATAACTTTGTGTGACCAGTTTTCTACACCGCTTTCAACATATCTTCTTTATTTTCTCTTGGTCTTTCTTTCCCTGCAGCCACTCTGTTTTGTTTTTTCACTTCCCATTCATACTGAATGTTCTGTCTATCTAATTCTCTTCATTCTAATAACTGTTACCAACATCTGCTTCACTAAACAATTCTTTTAATTTTTGATTGGTTCTCCTCTTTCTTTGTATTATTTCAATTCTTCTTAGTATCAATCTCTCTCATGTTCACGGTGTGTTCTGTACGGCTTTATTCAACACTTTTATTCCCCGCTCGTAATCATTTTGAATCCTGGATAACTAAACTCTTGATTATCATTTTCATGTTGTATTTTTGGGTATTCAGATTGTAGTTTCTCTTAAAACACCAAGCATTTTATGTCTTGTCTTCTTTCTGTTTTGTGTGTGTATCATATAAATAGGAATAATAAATCTATATTTTAATACCAAATAATAGGCAATTTCAATAAGTATTTATTTTTATTTTAGCTTTATACGTATTTCGACATACAATATGTCATTATCAAAAGCATTTGATGTAGTAAACATTTGTAGGCCAGCCTCGGTGGTCTAGTGGTTAGCGCATTTGCCTTTAGATCCGAGGGACGCGGGTTCAAACCTGGCTGAGGTCGGCGAGACTTTTCTAGCGGGGAAAAATCTGAAACTGCGCCTTCTGTCGGATAAGAAGTAAAGCTGTAGATCCCGTGCCACTGCGATGTGTGACACGTTAAAAATCACTACTGGAGTTGGAATTACCCCAGATAGGCAAAATTCTTAGTTAGGGTGTACAATGGGCCAAATGTGGTCTAAGTGCATAGAGATGCTTGGAAAACCGCGTCCTAGATCTCGCTCTTTCAAAGCAAGCAAGCAAGCAAGCAAGCAAACATTTGTAGTTGCTTGGGTAACAGCACACTGGATCTTGGTTTTGGGCTTGGCTCAGGTCTTCTATTCCAAAACTTCCAATAGTGGGAAATTTAGGAACTCAATTTGCTCATTCATGAAAAGTGTGTTTGTGAATTTGAAAGGCTTCGAGTATAGCCAATTTACGTTTATCATCACAGAAGTGTAAAAATGTTATTATATTATTTGATGTCAATGCATGATTGTGTTCTAATAAATTTTTAGCGTAGTTAGGTTTTTCTAGGTGTTTATATTTGTATGAGCGTATGTGTTCTTTGTATCTAGTGTCAAAATTTCTGATTGTTTGACCTATGGATACATAATTACAGTGTGAACAGTTTAATTTGTAAATACCTGATTTTAACACATCGTTAGTTCAGTCTTTTGTGTTGAATAAGGTGTCGAAAGTGTTTTTTGTTGTTTTATAACTTACTTTAAATGTACTAGATTTGATTATAATTTTAGCAATTTTCTCATAAATATTCCCAAAATAGGGAATTGAAATATATTTAACATTTTCAGAGTGGTCTTTAGAATATATTCTTTGAATTGCTAATTTATAATCTTCCTTTTTGATTACTGTGTCTTATCAGTTTTGTGTGGTACCCCAGCAAACAATTAACAAATAATAAATCTGGTTTTTCTTCATGCGATTTGCATTTTCTGTCCAACACCTCAAACAGATTAACAACAAAACTGTTGGAATAGTTGGCAAGTTGTCCAATTATATACTCCTCTCAATTTTACCCCTCATTTGTGTTTGTTGCCATTAGAAGTGTTTTTTGTAAACATCTCTGTAGTTTACATAAGATTCTATCAAGCAATAGATCTTTAATACCTCTCTGAATATCTCTCTTTGTTTCTAGCTAATCCGATTTTCCACATTTCGTAAATAAAAAATTTCTGCATACTTGTTATCCCTACTAAAAAAACTTTGTCCAAAACGATCTTGAGACATTTTGGAAGGTACTTGTCAAAATACTTTTTCTTTATAGTTGGGTAGGTTTTATATATAGATTCTATTGTCAGCTGTCCTACATTTGTGGGTTTATAAATTCAACTATAAATCTTTGTATTATTCTAGAGGGTATAAAAAAGAACATTGATGACATAAACATCAGATATGCGTAAGAACAAAATAAAAATGTATATTTTGAATATTCCAGGTACAAATAAAAAGTTTCGGCATTTTTATGCTTTTCAACTGTTCTTTTTCAATTCAAGAATTTTTAACAGACACTATGAATACATTAAGAAACAAATTACAATTCCAAATATATTTTTGTACCTACATTGGTTTCCTATATTTTGCTACATTTGTTTTCTCCAGAGATTTATGTGTAAAACGCATTTTTTCATTTCTATCTAGTATCAAAGTTGGCAACTTTTGTCCCACTTAACTAAGCTTTTATCTCTTACCATTTTGAAGATCCCTGTACCTGCCATAATAGACAGTCTGTATATCCCTAACATATTATTAACTTACCACCTGTCCTTCAAAATACATATTGTTTTCATAGTCCGGATACACTTGAAGCAAATGCTTTCTAAACAACATGCCCCTAACATCACCGTAAAAAACTACCAGTACCCCGCGCTTGGATTTATTTACTACAACTCCAGGATACTGCTGATTTACAACGGCATCGTTATAAGAAGACAAACATACGTCCGAATTCAGCAATTCTTGTTTGAGGGTTAAATAAATCCCTTTTGCATCATTACTTAAAACTCTAAAACAGAAAATAATACACAATACTTATTTAAACTAAAGCATTTACATTTCTTACTTTGCTTGTAGAGTCTTTCCTTTAGAAAACCGCTGTTTAATATTTTCACTATATTTTGAACTGGACAAATGAATATTCTGTATGAAACCTTTTACTCTTCCAAATACAACCTGAAGCCCTTCATTGGTAATCATAGTAACTCTGGCAGTAACTGAGTCACCAATTTTCACCTCACTAGCTGTAAAATACTTTTCCTGCAGAACCGATGATTCAAAGCTGCAGATATAGACACATTCCATGCAATTATAATCTAAAATTCTACATTGATGATGTGAATTTGGTGGAAATTTCCGGTTGATCATTTCCTTCAGATTATTTTTTGGTGGCACATTAAAGAGTCTTTTATTCGGGACAAAACCCTTTTCTTTGTTAGGTAATTTAATGTAAAGCCCACCTCCTGCTTTTGAAATGATCTGTAAAATCAGAATTATCCATAAAACTGCTACTAAATATCAAGTTAGATATTGACCTGTGCTCGTAAAATTTTTCCCTTTTCATACTCTGGGTTGGAAATAGAAAAAACACTTCTTAGTGTAAAATGACTGAATTTTGTTGTTGGTTCAACATACAAAAGCCGAGCTTGAACAGTTTGTCCTTTTCTGTATCTAGATATTTTTTCTAATGGCGTAGCTAAGTAAGAGTCATTAATATAACCCACACATTGGTTCATAAATTCTCCTTGAAGACCATATTTTACAATCTAAAACAATTTTTATTAAAACCTTTTAATCACCATCAGGATTGGCAACTTTTAGAACAGTGGTTTTAACTGGTTAAAACTGTCCTGGTCAAAATATAATAAGTAATATATTTTATCTACAACTATCAGATAATCTATGGATTACTAAGAGAATATTGACAAGTAATGATAGTTCTTACTCTTGTCAATTGAATAATATCAAATACTTTAATATATTAATACAGGAAACTCATATAAGTTTAGCATGATGAAATGCGAGACATTGATAGTGGCGTCATCTAAGCAGTTCGGTGGGCAAGTTTCAGTAAATTTGGATAATAAATTTACAGATTACTGTTTTAAATTCATTTTAATAGTTAAAAACCTAACCCTACAAAATGTTATAAACTTATTAAACTTACAAAGTAAAGTAAAATATCATAATTATCAAATATTATTAATTAAATAAGGGTTTTGCTATAAGAAAGTAAATGGCATTTGCTTTAAATGTGCCACAAATGTTTTCGACAGCTGCCAAATACAAATCTTAGTGGCCCACCAAGCCGCACGGATCGCTGCAGTCAGTGTCACGAGTTTTTCGGCCAAGTTTCCTGTATTAATATATTAAAGTATTTGATAATATTGACAATTCGATGGAATAATATTATTCAATCGGCATGTCAAAAGTCACGTCAAAATTAAATCATTATGCATTATTTTGGCGCAAGTAGGTTGTGCGAGGCTGCTATAGCGATGACATTTGTTTTTACAAACATTAATAATTTTGTGCCATTTTGTGCATTTCGTGAATTTCTATCTTGAGTTCTGTTTGTTTCGCGTACAAGATGAATACTACGACTAGTACGAGTGCTTTTGATGAAGTCGAAACGCGTAGCAGTACTCCTCCTAACATATTAGACTTAGCCGCAAGCACAACAGAAAATCTGCTACCTACAAAATCAAAGGGAAAGTATGATGCCGCATATAAGAATTTGGGCTTTCTACTCGATGCTTAAAAGTACCCTGAATATTCACCATAACATCCATCTGGAAAATTATATGAAGCTGCAAGCGTTCCTAAAACGCCAGTCCGAAGGCCATCAACCAAAAAAAGCCAAGACTTTTACACCGGAGGAACTGAATAAATTTCTTAACAAAGCACCAGATCATCCATTTCTTTTGACCAAAGTAAGTCATCAAAAACGAAATTTTAAACTATTTCATTACTGTTTTGCACAGGTTGCATTAATCATGGGTTTAATGGGAGCCTGCCGCACGAACGAGTTACATTCCATGAAAATTGAAGATATAGAAGATTACAACGGAGCTCTTATAGTCAATATACCTGTCACCAAAACAAAGACATCTAGATCATTTACCGTGTCAGGTGAATTTTACGTAATTTGTAAAAAATATCTTTCACTGCGACCACCTCATGCCACATCAAACTCTTTATTTTTAAATTACCAGAATGGTAAATGCACCATACAAAAAGTTGGCATAAATAAGTTGGCTGCTATGGACAAACAAATTGCTATGTTGCTACAACTGAAAGATCCTGAACTTTACACGGGTCATTCATTTTGTCGATCATCGGCAACAATTTGTGTGAGCGGGGGTGGTGACATCACAGCTGTAAAAAAACTAGGAGGGTGGAAATCAACCGCAGTTGCCGAAGGTTACATCGACGACAACATAAATAACAAGTTAGACCGAGGAAGAAAAATTGTGAAAGTAATTAACAAGAATAACTGTACCATACAAAGTGTTAACAATATTACAAGTACAACTACCACAGGAAGTACTACTTATAATATGACGGGTAAAGAAAATCCACCTGTAACTTTTAATAACTGTAGTAATATTACTATTAATTATAATTATCATGTTGACAAAAATTAATAATACATGTTATTAATTTTATATTGTGTTTTTTTCCTGATAGTTGTAGAAGAAAATCCACCTGTAACTTTTAATAACTG
>JABXWE010060126.1:0-13651 GCA_014611495.1 Limonius californicus
AAATTTCAAATCTAGTATTATGGATAGCAGCTACAGAAACATAGCTGTTGTGAGCGGGAGTGTTGTTTTGGTGGAACTGAACGCTGCGTTTCAATTTTCCATGCCTTTTTTGCTTTACAGTCTCACGAAATTTTGGTATCAGTTTTGCGTAACAGTCTTCTCTTATTGTGTGACCACATAATAAATAATCAACAAGAACTCCCTCAGAGTGCCAAAACACTGTTTCCATTATCTTTCCGGCCGATGAAGTCACACAATGCTTTCGTGGGGGCGGGGAGCCCCGATGCCAGCATTACATACTCCGCCGTTTAGACTCTGGATCAAAGTGATGAACCCAGGTTTCATATATAGTTACACATTTTTCCAAAAATCCATTCAAATAAGTGTCCATTAATCTTAAATTGCTCGAAGCAGTGAGAAACCTGGCCCGGTTCTGATCAGGTGACAACATTTTCGGGAGCCATCGTGCGCAGACATTTTCACACCCAATACCCCGTGGAAAATTTGTTCAACGCTTCCAACGGAAAAACTGCATGTGTCAGCAGTACATTTGACCGCAATTGGACCGTAATTGGACGAAACAATTTTTTTTTGAGTGACTGCAGTTTTGGTGCTCCAGCACCTGTTGCACGTTAACACGACTTTCCTACTAATTTGAAATGCCTGCACTAATTTCTAATTATTTGATATGCCGGGGTGGAATCACCCAACACTCCGGAAATACCTTCATAAATATTAGGGACAATAATTGATAAACCATCTTAGTACAGGTCTGTTCGTGTTCGCCGGAGTAATGAACTCCCGAACGAAAACAAGGAGGCATGTGCTGCAGAGGTACCACTGTGAAGGAGGCAACTATATCGGAATTATCGATTTGGATATCTAAACTACTTCCAGAGGGGGGTTTCTAACTGCTACGTTAATGCGAGGGAATCTATGCCTCTTCGGAGATAGTTACAGTTTCGGTAGTTTTCTCAGGAAGGAAGTAACTAACTCGAAAATTACTGAGAGAATACCTAGACTCTGTCAGCGATAGTTGCAGTTCTAAAGATGTTTAACTTGAGCGCGGCGAGAAGTGATTGACTTTCAACCTGAGCTACTACTGGAGGGAGGTTCCTAATTTTCTAATTAAGGCACTTGCCTTCTTTTTGGAGAAGATAAAGTTGTGTTTTCTTAGAAGAGAAGTAACTAACTTCTGAAGCTAGGTGATCTGCGTTCGCTCACCGAACAGTTTTAGTTCTGCAGACATCTTCTTCCCCCGAGAAATGTAATGAATTTGACAACTTGGATTTTCAACCGTTGGCTTCGGTTTCGCAGTTAAGGCGAGGAGATCTATGTCCTTCTCGGCTACAATTATAGTTTTATGGGTGTTCTCAGAAGATAGGCGAACTAACTCGCGAACCAAGGTGAGGAGCCTCTTTTCTCCAATAGTTAAATTGAAGTAAATGAAGTCCCACACTCCCGCGAGAGTGGTATTTAAATTCTAGGTTTCGGTTTGAAGATGTAGGTTTCACGGCGAGGAAGGTTTTTAACTACTACGTTAAGATGACTATGGTTCTTTTCTGAGGTAGAACACCCATTTATTTGTGTACAAAAGCACCAAGAGTCCAACGAGAGTGCTTGTAATTCCGATTAGTATTCGAAGTTGTTAAAGTATCGATCAATCAGGTGGGTGTATTCTGGGTTTGACATTGCACAATCACCTAATGCCGGACTGTCGGATCATTGATTCTGAGCAATTCATAGTTCGTGGTTCTTTACGTCTGGCCCCTCCTAGTCTTCTATAACGAGTGTTGCGATCGTGGATATCCTGATTAGGGCAACAGTTAGAGAGCGGTCAACCCTTGTGAACCTGTTGTGTATTCCAAGGTGTTAAATTGTGCTGGATATGCTGATGGATAACAGTTTATGTCGTACCTGTCGGCGTAAAGGTATGGGTCCTGAATTCTTATTATACCAGAAAAACTCAGCGGTCATACCGTCGTGGAAAGCAAAAACTTCTTAGAGGGATAGAGAAATTCAGTCATTAATTGGCCTAATCCTAGTCCTTATCTCAGTGCCGTAGAACACCGCTGGGATGAGCTTCACAAAAGGTCGCGACTTATTCTACCAGAAAGTGTTGAATCGTTAGTATCAAATCTTCTACAAAAATGGGAAGATCTTTCGCTGATAACATTCGGAAACATATACTAAGAATTTCCAGAAGACGTCGCGTGGAGGCCTCATCCTGTACAATTGCCTTCGAAAGCGCACTGATTTTTCCACAGTATTGCAACTGTTTTTCTACAACTAATGGTAAATTATTCTTTTTTGTATGTGTTAATGTATTTGTTCATCAATGTGTGTTGTTTCTGTTTAAGATTACATAAAGTTTTGCTATTTTAGTGTTTTTGTTTGAAAGTAGTCCGTAGTTTCTTTTAATTTTGAATGGGTTCAAGATTGTGGTTTTTCAAGCGTCTTATATTTACTCAATTACTTACTTGTATACCCAAAGGTTATTGTTTAAATCTTAGATACATATCTAAACTATTGCTCCACATAGTCACCATTCGAATTTAAACACTTATCAAATCATTGTACAAGTTTTTGTATATCTTTCTAATAGAAGGTTGCCGCCTGTGACCAAAACCAATTTTGTACTGTTGTTTTGAAGTTCTCGAAAATGAGAAAACAGTAACATGTTTTTAAAAAAATTTTAGTATCGAGGCAGAGGTGATAGTCTCTCGACGCTAAGCAGGGACTGTATAGTTAAAAATATCCCAATACAATTCATGAGTTGCACGGTGCCAGCCGCCGCATGCTGTCGGGCGTTATCGTTTGGAAGCACTATTTCAGAAGTTAGCAATTCTCACCTTTTGTTCTAAATCGCCTTTTTCTTAAAGTCTTACCATACATGTCTGCATTCATTGTCGCACCACGTTCCAGGAAACCGACCTGCAATATACTTTTCCTGTCTCATAAAACATTAGCTATAAGCTTTCGGTTCTCGAATGTTTGCTTGCACGTTTTGGATTTGGGGAAACTTCCATGTTTCCATTACATAATTGTTGCTTGGTTTCAACATTTGTACATGAAATATAAATCTCGTCGCCAGGCACAAAGTGATTCAGATATTCATCACCATCGGTACACGTTCAGTGCCTTTGCTGGTTTCTGTAACATCCGTCAATATATTTAGCATCCACCTCGTAAAACGTTTATAGTAATGTACAGGATGTACGTGACAATTCTATACAGTGTAAATTTCATAAAAATTGCAGTCATTTTCGAAATCTTAAAACACCTATTTTGACGAGATTTCTTGTTCATTGTTTCGACAGGATTGCCGTTGTTAATAGGTCTCCTGCTTCGTTCCCCATCGTGTAGATTTGTTCGGACATTTCTACACCCGTCCTATACCTTTCCTTCATTCATGATGCCTGGACCATAAATCTACTATATTTGTTTTCATTTATTTTTGCATGGAAATTACGAATCATAGGAATGTTGAAACGGTTCTTAGTTTCTGAGTAACCCTCGTAATATGCATACAGTCGTTACTGAACTGGCAAAGTAAAGTATAAACTAAAGCTTAACATCTAAGTTCGTGAGAACGCCTACTTCACCCAAATAAGGTTAACACACGGCTTTTTTCCAACTTCTAGGTAATGTCTTAGTTTAGTTAAGTGGCCTTAGGTCTGTACACTTTTGATGATTAGCGTCTAATATGTGCTTATTTGCAAAGTATTTTACTGTGTCGGTCCGTTTGTTTGCATGCATAGTCACGCGAACTCGAATAAATAGAAAATAATTTTCACAATCATACTTATAGGAAAGGCACCCTAAAGCTGAATTGATTATGTATATATTTTTTAGATTTTGTTATTGAAAAACTTACTCTAACATTGTTTTAACTATGCAGTAAAAAATTAAGCCATTCTGTACCGGTTCGCAATGTCTTTTCTTTACATTTAAAGGTTTTACTTCAGCACTGACCATTATGTCAAAGAATAGTCACACAAAGCAGGTCGAGTTTAACTTAAATTTAAGGTTTATAAAAACTTACGCAATTTTTCTTCATGACTTGGGTGAAAACAGGCTATAAAGATACGCAATAAATTTTGGTCTTAATGTAATTTGCACTTAGTTAATGGTTTCGTGAGACGTTGCGGATGACATTAAAAGGACACGAATTATTTCTGACGCTACCTTTTGTTGTTTTCGCCCACTTTTTGAAAATAAACGTCAAACTCCGCGTTTCGCGCCCTTTGTCATGAAAATTACAGTGAAGTTAACCTTCTATTATGTTTGACGTAGCCGAAATCTTTTTCGCCATTTTTAATATCAAAAATTGGATAGTATTTCTACTGGCTTATATGTGCACGTTGTTTCTTTTGCTATGCTACCTCTGTATACAGGGTAAGGTCAGTTTTTAGTGTTGGTTTAGATTTAAAAATCTTTGCTTTTAGATTTCGCCAGTTTTGTATTTGTACAAGCACCGAAATATATAACGCGCTTGTTTGAGTGCCAAATGGGAGAAAAGAAGAAGGAATCGTACAAAATTCCACAATCATACAATTGTAAGGATTCAAACTGCCGTTCTTTCCAAACAAAATCGAAAATGCGATCAAGATCCTACAATTCTTAGATATGATATCATAGTTTGGAGCGTTATTCAAATGAAAGCAAACTTTTTCTATGTTTTAATTGGTGGCGCAATCTACTTATCGTGTGCGGTGTTCCATTTTTCTGTTTACAGAGGATTTCATTAATGGACGCTCTAGAATCCAGCGGTGCAATTAAAAAGCGCATACTAGCAGAGGTGCACGGAAAAATTAAAACATTCAGTCACGCTTTTAAAGTTTGAAACTGTAGGCAGATAAATTAAATTTTTTAGTTATGAAGTAGTTTGCTTTAATAAACGATATTTATGAGGTTAGTTTTATTGATCCTTTTGCTAAAAAAAGATAAAGTAGACAGAAAAAGTAAAAAGATTCCCATGGTGGAAGCGCTTTAGATAATTTTAGGTTATATTTAACAATTTGTTTTATAAATACCAGAAGCTGCATTAGGGAATCTAAACTATGAAAAAGTCCATAGAAGTATGAGACCGGAAATGTTTCCTTGTGGCGTTACAACATTGTGAAACTATACTTGCTTTTAGTTCTAAGCGTTATGAATTCCAACCCGGCTTAGAACGATGAGCTTTTTCTAACGGGGATATATCTGAAAATGTCGATGAAGGAATAAGATCGTAGACTTTATGCCCCTGCAATACGTAATACCTTGGAATTCCTCTTGCGATTGAAACTATGTGGGAAAAATTTATACTAAGGATGTACAATATGTAAATTTGACTTCTATAAAAAAAGATGGAAAACGACAATCTAGGTTTAGTTCTTCCAAAACCGGACCAAGCTTATTGGTGTAATTATGAAAATAATTCTAGGGCGTTTGGGTGTAGTTATTTAAGAGAACTCGTTTGGATGCAGCAACATTTGGGTATTTGAGGGGTGGCGAGCACTCAAAGCTTCAAGGTATATTGCAATAGATGGGGTTATAGTCGATAGTTTATAATTACAGTAATCTGAAGCTAACTTTTTTGGAGTCGTAGGAAGTTATACCATCATTAGGCTAATCTGCTTAAAGAAATTATAAGTAATGCACTCCAAGAAAAGATGTTTTTGGTAGAGAAATATTCAGAGAATTTGTTACAGAAAAAAATAATCCATATAGAGGGTGTCCCTAAACGTACCGGCAATATTTCAAACATGAATTCCAGAACTTATTTAGAGTCGAGAAGTGCATATAAACATATGTCCTAAACGTAATCGTTAACGAGTTATTGTTTATTTCATAATTTATGTGGCTAAAATTTTTTTTCTTTATTATTTTATTTACAACAAATGTTATGTTCATTTTAAAATGCGCCGCTTTGTATGAATTGATTTCTTAATTTAATTGCCGCTTCATAGTAATCGAAATTCTGTTTTAATGGCCGTTTGAATGTTGGTCACAATTTCGCTTTTGTTTTGTCCTTCTAAAATTGAGTTATGAAAGGCCAGTTCCGTTAATCCCTTGAACGTTCTCTTTGTGGGCAGATTTTCTGCCGACCAAATTCTCGGAAGTGTTGATCTCGGCAGTTGCACGTGTTAATTTTTATTCTAGAACTTTTGCGTAACATTTCGAAATGTGGTGCAATGGTTTTGGATAATGGAGATTCCCTTTGCGTTTTTAAGGCAGTCAATTTTCGATCTCTGTTGGCTCCGGTTGTCCGAAAACTCCATCAATCGGGAATCGTAATTACGTTAAGTGCTGCAGAGGCGGCTTTTGGGTTTATTTTTTGAGAGGTATCCGTTATATGTGTTCCGTCTCGCTGTTGTACCAAGGGGTATTAAAAAGACCATCGGCTACTGCGGGATTTAATAGAAAGCACTGGATTCAGGAAAGGCAATTCCGTGCGAATTGGCCGGTCGCCGTTAGGCGGGTTATTTCCCGTCGCTCTGCGGCTATTTTGTTTTACCATCAAGGAGTCCTGTCTCCCGTTTCAACGCTGCCCAGAAGGACGTTGTCTTCTTTTCTTTTTTTGGGCCTGCAACCGGAAATCGCCGGAGTTGTGCCTGCCTTCTCCGAACTTCAAGTAAAAGAACCAGTTTTTTTGTTGTGGAGTGTAAAATAAACCTTTGTTTTTCTCGCGCAAACTTGCAAAATTTCGCGATATTGAACTTTTGTTAGCAATCGATCTTCAATCGCCATTTATTTATTGTTGTTTGTAAAAGACCTTAATACTGTATTTTTCCTGTAAACTCTACGCCATTGGCCACATAGATTCATTATAATATAAATATTGTGCTTCAACGGCGGCGAGTGTTCTGAACGCTCAAGAATTAAAATCATGTAATTCAAACTTTTTGCGTTATAACTTGTCATTTCATTGTATGGTCATATTTTAACCGTTTCATTACATGTGTTTTAAAGTTTACTGTCTCTTATTGTGTCTTTTGTACTTGTTGGTGTAAGAATTTTGCAAGCTTTAAATATATATAGGAGGAGGCACAATCACGGTAAGTTCCGTTCCCGTAAGCTGTTGGCTTCTCGGCCTTCCACGAGGACCTACAATCAGCTGGATTTGGAAGGTGGCACCCACTTATTTTGACTCGCCCTGTACACAACTAAAGATTTTCTCCCATAAGCGATTTTCACGAACTCCCCCTACTCCTCTGAGCTAAGCTGCAGGCCCTTTTCCATCAAGCTAGTTACGAATCGTCGAAAAAGCTCGATTGGCCACAAATGTTCAAAATTATCTCCATTGTGTTCGATACACAAAGCCGCGCGTCGCAGAAGGGATCGCTGCGTTCTTAATGTGGTTGCTGGGTTATTCCTAATAATGTCGGCAGCCTGCTGTTTTCTTTGGGGTAATTCTACTACCGTATGTACTTCAGTTGCATAAACAATATGTTTCATGTGACCCCAAAGATAGAAATCTAATGGAGCCAGGTCTGGCGCACGCGATGGCCATACTACGGGTCATCCTACTCCAATCCATCTTCCCGGAAATGTGCGTTAAGCCAAGCTCTAACACGAAGATATTGATGTGCTGGTGACCCATCGTGGTGATACCACATTGCACGTTTAATATTTAATAGCACATCTTCCAGTAATAAAGGTAAAGAGTTTTCTGGAAAATATTCCTAATTCGCACCATTCAAACGGTGTAGCAGTTCAAATGGTCCAAACAGACAATTATTAAGAATACCAGCTATCATATTAACACTAAATCTATGTTGAAAATGCGAGCGTCTTCTTAAATGAGGATTTTCTGCAGCCCATTCATGAAAATTATGATAATTATTGATACCATCTCGTGTGAAAGAAGCTTCAGCAGTCCAGAAAATGTAGGTTTTGATTATTTTGTACCCAATTACAAAATTTTAAACGAGCTTCAAAATCATTACCTAGAGCTTGAACTTTTTGATGATGATATGGATGTAAGCGAGCACTTGTTATTATTCTCCAAACCTTGTTTCTACATATTCCAGTACCTAATGCAATTCCTCGCACACTTAAAGACGGATCTTCGTGTAATAAATCAAGAACTTGTTCATCATCGTTTATGGGTCTACGGGGAACTCCTTTGCCGACTGCATGTCTTGCATTAAAAGTATCATGTTCCCTCAGCTGACGATTTGAGTTAAAGAAAACTGCATGCGTAGGCAGTCTTCTATTGGTGTACCTTCTACGATATAGTTGTTGTACTGCTAAAGCATTTCCATCACACAGACTGTAAACAGAAGTAATATCTGTATATTCTTCATTTGAAAATAACATTGGCATTGTGAATCACTTGTGAATTACGATGCGAATAAGGATACAAAGAAGAAGCCAATAACTTCAGTATCACAGTAATAAGCTGACGAGTTACAAACAATAATTTATTAAAAACGATGTTCAAATAATACCAAATAAAAGGCAACTAGATGAGTGTTTCAAAAATCCGTTGAACTAAAATGTTAGCCACAATAATTATGAAATAAACAATAACTCGTTAACGGTTACGTTTAGGACATATATTTATATGGACTTTTCCACTCTAAATGAGTTCTGAAATTCATCTTTGAAATATTGCTGGTAAGTTTTGCGACACACTGTATTATATAATTAAGAAAATATATTTATTTGGATACCTTAACTAATTTAATTATCTGTAATAAAGTACTTACTTCAAGTACACAAAAGACGTATTAATATGTATATAAAGATTAATAGCTTAATGGCTAGTTTAATGGCAAAAATTCATTCAGATCGGTTGGAACTCCAAGTGAGTTTGTAGTGTTACACAGTAGTAGTGCATTATTCAATTACAACGCCGCGGGGTACATGTGTCACCAAAAAGCTCAACAAGAGATCACAAACAAGAAATTGTTACTTGCATCGACAGAGGATTTTAAAATCCATTGAAAATTTGGAATAGCATGTAGAAGAAGATGCTCGTCTAACGAAAGGTGGACCAGAAATCAATAGAGTGGAGAACATGGGCGGGCAGCAAAGCATTAGACGGCCTACATCGAGTTGGTATGATGACATACGAAAACATGCGGGATAAAACAAGATTAAGGAAGGGTAGAAAAATCATGGAGGAAGCATGCATCCAAAATTGGACAAGCAATGCTGGTTAAAGAAGAAGCTGTGGAGTAATCCTTACCTAGCCGTCTACAAACACGTCTTCGAGCATCGCAATGACTCAGAAGGAACCTCGACTGTTCCGTGAAGACTATCTGTCTCCACTGTCGAGCTTATCAAACAAAGCCCAGAAGGGGTGTTTGAGCACGTTTTCTGAAATCCGCTGGCACAATACAGAAAACGTTAAAAATTAGTTTTTTTGAATACGGCCTTGCTCAGTCTGTCTTTGTATTAACGCGTCTTCTTATAGCGATTCCATAAGCTTTGAATCACGGAAGAACTTACTCCAATATTTCTTGCAACTTCGAATTTCTTCAACATTTTCAATCAGTGCAACCGCACGAGCGATTTGTACCTCGCTAAGTTGCATTATTGTCAGCTAGCTTGAGTAATACTAACACAATTACATTCATTTGCCATTATTGTCAGGCCATCGTTGGCTGCCTAAGCATAAGCGGATGACTTGATAGCATTCTGTCTTTCGTATTTTAAAGGTATACTTTGAATTTGGGATACCCTGTATATTCTGGTAAGTATGCGCCGATAGTCTAAAGTTTAGGAAACCATAAATATCACTTTATATCAAGTAATCATGAAATAGTTTTTCCAAGTCACATTTGTGATTGAATTAATATTCAAAATAAACAATTTTCTTGCTCAATACACATTTTTTCTAGTAACTAATTAAGGGTGTGTTAAATCTCTAATGCTTTTGGACTGAAATTTATTCGTATTATACGAAGGCTGTTCTCTTTCCGCTGAGCCTATATAGAAGCTGTGATATTTTGAAACAAATTTTGCTTGACATTTTAACGTAGTTGTTTACAAGTTTAATTATAGTTAAAGTTGTGAAATATACATGAAGGTTTTAAAAATATTTTAAAGTAATCCTTTCCCCAAGAAATCATGGAATTGAATAAAGAGCATTATTGAACTATGATTTGTAACAACTTCACGCGTGGCTTAAGCTGTAACAAATGTTTTGAGGAAATCAATCGAGTGTTTGGTGGCAAATCGTGTTCCTTAGTTACCGTAAAGCGGTGGTACAATGAATTTCAACGTGGTTGACTGCACTTAATTGACAATTTTCGAGCTCCTAAGCCAAAAACGTCAGTTACGGAAAAGAATATTCGTCTTGTACGAAAAATGATTGAAGAGGACAGGCTTGTTACTGCCAGCAGTATTGAAGTAACTTTAAAGATTGGTGTGAAAGCAATTGACACCATTTCACACAAACCTTTGATGGTACGTCAGCTTTGTTCCCGTTGGATTCCCCACAATTCAAAAGAAAACCGTGTGACGTGGTGCCGATTTACACTGGATCGCCTTAACAATAGATCGTCTCATTTGGCGTCGTACTGTTAATGCTGAATGATACACTACAGTTTGTTTGTCTCAAGTTCTCCAAAATGTTTGCGAAAAACGTCCAAGAGGAAGGATCATCTTGCATCAAGATAACGCTCGGGCGTACACTGCTGTTCGAACGACTGAGTATTTGAATACCCAAAACATTGAAATAAAGGGTCATTCGCTGTATAGTCCAGACCTAGCAACTAAAGATTTCTCTTTATTTCCGCGTGTAAAGAATAACTTACGGGGTTTATGTTTTACATCGGCCAAAGAAGCGGTTAACGCATTTGAAAATCAAATAAATAACGCGGGAAGATTGGAGAAAATGTGTTGACGATTGGTTTTCACAGATGCAAAAATGCATTAACTGTGGAGGGAAATACTTTGAAGAATTATAAATAAATTTGTTTTGTCAATATATTGTGTATTCGTTTACTAGGCTCAGTAGAAAGAGAACAGTCCTCGTATTCCAATCTAATGGTGTTATTGTTATTAAATATATAAAAATCAATACTGTCCTATTGGTCGGAGAGGTCGGTCGTAATATCTTTTCTCTATGAGTCGACCGTCGTTTACTATCACTACTTATAAAATTGTTTTAATCGGGTTAAAGGATGAAAGGCCATTGAAAACCTTTTGGAGCATGACCGGTTTGTAGTTATACGTTTCTCCGCCAAGCAAAATTAGAACCTCACACATTATACGTTTTAAAGATTATGTTTAATCTAAAGCAAAAGCAGGGTTTTACTGTAAGAACCGCTCGGGAAGTACATAATAAAATTCTTTTTTAAAAATCCAATTCCCAAGTACTTACTTTTATAGCGCGTGAGTTATTTCGAGCCGGTGATCATTTCGAGCTTTTCTGCCGTTTAGTGTTTCCAATGAAATCAGCTGGATTTGACTTTTTCATTCTCTGTCTTCTTTACGGTTTCGTTTATGAGCATATTTGAGGGTGCCGTTGTTTCGTGCTACATCCTCTTGTAATTCGCGTTCTCTACAAGGGCTCTCTGTTACTCTCCCTTCGACGGCTTAACGAGGTTAAGTGAGAGATAAACGCACAGGCAATGGAGGATATTCGCGAAATTTTCGCTAGCTGCTGTTTTCCCTCTCTGTATTGTTTACAAAATGAGCTGATCAACATAAACGCACGCTTTGTTTGTTGCTATAATCAGGATCACAGAGGCTCGTAAATATACGCGCTCTGATGGTATAAAACTTTTGGTCTCTATATTCCACCAGCTTTATTGTGATACACATCTACACGACTAACAAAAATTATCACGTTATAGACGCGGGTTAATAAACACTATCAGGAATCAGCTTATTTAAAATGGGCTCTTGTTTGAATTGCATTATCGCAGTCATAACGAACCTTCCATAAAAGGCTAAAAGTTTTAATATGTTCAGTTCACTCTTATCTAAAACGAATTTCCCCTGTTACATTTTTCGAGGATATTTTCGTACATCGCTGCTTAATCTCTTGCAAATGTTGTATAATTTAGGATTACTTCTCTAAAATTTATGGCTGCTACAATTCCTATGTTAATTATACACATTGGTAGGCAACATGTTAAAGATGTTACATAATTTTCAACAATAATTATCATTCTAAGCTCTAGTTTGCTACTGGTTACTCCTTTATAAACAACGGCATACTTTTAACTTAACAAGAGATGTTGGTTGTTTAACAATGTCTTATTTCGATAATACTGACAACGATGTTATCTCAAATGTTCTAAAGTGAAATTCATTCACAAAGAATATTGAAAAAAATTAAGTACTGCTGTTGATTACCTCAAGTTAATATTTAAATTGTTGTTAAAACCAAGTAAAGGTCATTTTATTGTCTGTGTCTGTGATCTCCGTTGATTTTATTTTGTTGATTTGTCTAGCCTTTGAATTCTCTGTTTCGGTTTGCTTGTTCGTAGTCGCAATAATTGTATGAATGCATCAGAGGCATTTATCAAACTTGTCTGTGAGTTTTTCACCTGGAAATTAATAAGATATGAGATTTGTGTATTATGTTCGACAACTGTCAACTAGTATGTAATTTTGGAGGAAAATGGACCTTTCAATTGTATCTTTTTTCTGAGTAATATTTGGATATAGGCGTGAAGAATATTTTAATATGTTTTTGATCATCATTAATTGTAATATTGTTAATTTAAGGTGATTTATATTTAAAATGAATATGAAATTTGTTAAGAAAACAATAATTGATAGGCCGTGTGAGTTGTTAAAACATTCCTTCTTAAATAAACAATATGGCTATAATTTCAGTTCTGATGTAATGATATTTTCAAAAAGTTATATAAATATTTATGATTTGGTTAATATTATTCTGCTTTCCCATTGGTTGAGGAAGTCATATGTTGTTTGTAAAATGTATTTATTTGTGTTTGTATTATAATGTTACCATGGTTCATCATCATCATCATCAACAGCCTTTCCGTCCCACTGCTGGGCATCGGCCTCTTCTCTGCCACGTGTTCCTCCTCAACGCTAAGGTAGAAACACGGGGGACCTACAGTTTAACGTCAAATCCGAACGACAGAAATTCCAGAGAAGGTTTTTAGCATTCAGATCCCACGGTTGCAAGCCGAATTGGGAACTTGTGTGTGGCGGGTTTCAGACAAGATTTTTATAATTCTGCATAGTTCTGCTTCAGTTTCGAACCCAACCCAGAATCGCTATAGTTACTTGTTATAAAAAAGAAAAAAAAAAAAAAAAAAAAAAAAAAAAAAAAAAAAAAAAAAAAAAAAAAAAAAAAAAAAAAAAAAAACAAAAAAAAAAAAAAAAAAAAAAAAAAAAAAAAAAAAAAAAAAAAAAAAAAAAAAAAAAAAAAAAAAAAAAAAAAAAAAAAAAAAAAAAAAAAAAAAAAAACAAACAAACAAAAAAAAAAAAAAAAAAAAAAAAAAAAAAAAAAAAAAAAAAAAAAAAAAAAAAAAAAAAAAAAAAAAAAAAAAAAAAAAAAAAAAAAAAAAAAAAAAAAAAAAAAAAAAAAAAAAAAAAAAAAAAAAAAAAAAAAAAAAAAAAAAAAAAAAAAAAAAAAAAAAAAAAAAAAAAAAAAAAAAAAAAAAAAAAAAAAAAAAAAAAAACAAAAAAAAAAAAAAAAAAAAACAAAAAAAAAAAAAAAAAAAAA
>JABXWE010060129.1:0-28025 GCA_014611495.1 Limonius californicus
TACTATGTACAGCAAGTTTTGCCATCCATTCCTTAAAATGTGTGGTATTCAGACAGCTTGTGCCAAAAGTTATTTTTATAAAGCTATTTTTGATGTTATGATTTATTCAATACTTTAGAAAAATCTATTTTTACTATTCTGTGCTGCATTTATTTGTAAATATATCTTTCTGCGTTCTTATCCGCCCCACTTAGTGTGGCTAAAAAGCTGTCAACCCAAGCACAGTTTTATATTAGTCCCCAATAACGAAACATAACCTTACGCTGCTATAAAATATGGTATAATAAAAGTTTGACGTAAAAGCATATACGATAATCGCTTATATGATAGCGATGACAAACGGCGTTGGTTTGACCGCCACTGTGGGACAAGTCCTTGCTCGTATCCAGGCTTTCCGGGCTTACACATGCCTGTTCCTCCAGGGATTGCTCATGTCCACTGCTCGCTTCCCAGAGGTGAACTTATTTTCACACTAGCATGTGTATTGCTCTTGTAACTAATAAATTAGGTCTCTGTTTAACACCTAATTCTTTTAGAAAATGTCAAGGTTCGCCCACAATCAACATCGATCTTGATCCTGTGTTATTTAATACTTTTTCTCGTTATCCTCAAGGATACCACAGACATAACCTTCTACATCATTATTGGAGAAAAATATAACGGCTACCAGAAAATCTATCGTTGCGCCATTTCACAACAAGCTCCGATAATATATTTCACGATGCGTCGTCTTCGTTTGATTGAAGTTGTGGATGTTAATAGCAGTGAAAAGTTGCATAAAAAGGTTAATTGTAAAAAATCGCAGCAGCCAACGTCCTTTTACAAAAAATTTCGTAAATATACAGGGTTACCCAGCGAAATTAAACTATATGCTACATTATATAAATACATTTTTCAGGTGGTTATATCCTAAGAACATTTTAATTACGACGTCAACCCGTATTGTTGTTGATAATTGAAATTAGTCTTTTTTAGTAAAAATAAAATTGATCATGTAATTGTAAAACAGCCCAGCAGCCAAAGTTCTTGAAGAACATATTTCCATAAATATATAGGGTTTCCCACGTCGTGAAAAATGATATTTTTCAGTTTTTGATATCCCAAGTACATTTTAATTAAGACGTCAATCCGTATTGTTGTTGGTAATTGAAATTAATTTTATTTAGTTAACATATAATCTATTATGTAATTGTAATACAGCCCAGCAGGCAAAGTTCTCGAAGAACGTATTTTCATAAATATATAGAGTTTCTCACGGCGCGAAAAATTATACTTTTCAGACTTTTATATCCCAAGTACATATATTTTAACTAAGACTTCAACTTTTATTGTTGCTCAAACACTGTTACTAGCCTTACTTAGTAAAACTAAAACTATTTTGTTAATTATTACAAAACAACCCAGCATTCAAAGTTCTTCAAGAACAATATTTCCATAAATATACAGAATTGTCCACGGCAATTGCATCCTGTATAAAATTGCCAATTATTGTTTTAAGGTTTTTATATCCCAAGGATATTTTAATTAAGACTTCAACTTTTATTGTTGTTCGTAACACTGTCACTAGCCTTACCTAGTAAAACTAAAAACAATTTTTTAATTATTGCAAATCAGCCCAACCTCCAAAGTTCTTCAAGAACATATTTCCATAAATATACAGAATTTTCCAGGACAATAGAATCCCCTATAAAATTGCCACTTATTGTTTTTAATATTTTATATTCCTGGCATATTTTAATTACGATTTCAACTTTTATTGTTGTTCGTAATACTGTCACTAGCCTTACTTAGTAAAATTAAAAACAAGTTTTTTAATTATTGCAAAACAGCACAGCCTCCAAAGTTCTTCAACAACATATTTCCATAAAAATTCAGAATTTTCCACAGCAATTGAATCCTGTATAAAATTGCCAATTATTTTTTTAAGATTTTTATACCCCATGTATATTTTAATTAAGACTTCAACTTTTATTGTTGTTCGTATCACTGTCACTAGCTTTACTTAGTAAAACAAAAAACAATTTGTTTAATTGTTTTAAAACAGCCCAACCTCCAAAGTTCTTCAACAACATATTTCCATAAATATACAGAATTTTCCACTGCAATTGTATCCTGTATAAAATTGACGATAATTTTTTTAAGATTTTTATATCCCAAGGATATTTCAATTAAGACTTCAGCTTTTATTGTTGTTCGTAACACTGTCACTAGCCTTATTTAGTAAAACTAAAAACAATTTTTTTAATTATTGCAAAACAGCCTAGCATTTAAAGTTCTTCAACAACATATTTCCGTAAATATACAGAATTTTCCACGGCGATTGAATCCTGTATAAAGTTGCCAATTATTTCTTTAAGATCTTTATATCCCAAGGATATTTTAATTAAGACTTCAACTTTTATTGTTGTTCGTAACACTGTTACTAGTTTTACTTAGTAAAACTAAAAACTATTTTGTTAATAATTACAGAACAGCTCAGCCTCCAAAGTTCTTCAACATATTTCCATAAATATACAGAATTATCCACGGCAATTGAATCCTGTGCAAAATCGCCAATTACTTTGTTAAGGTTTTTTATATCCCAAGGATATTTTAATTAAGACTTCAACTTTTATTTTTGTTCGTAACAGTGTCATTAGCCTTACTTGGTAAAACTAAGAACTAATTTTTTAATTATTGCAAAACAGCCCAGCATCCAAAGTTCTTCAACCACATATTTGCATAAATATTCAGGATTTCCTGCTTCATTTGTCACCCTGTCTCTCAGACGAATGCATAGCATTGTAAGCTCCATCGCTCTCTGTGCTTCTCTCAATTTTGCCGTGCTTTTCTCGGTAAGAGCCATTGTATCCAATCCATATGTCAGTACAGGTAGTATGGAGGTTTGGTAGACCTTCATTTTCATATTTATGGTTATATCTGTGTTTTTGAGTATATGTTTCAATTTTAAAACAGCTGTCCATGCTCCCCTACTTCTTCTTATTTCGTTTGGTATTCTTACCTCAGCTTCACCATGTGTCGTCCTAGGTTTTGCATACTCGTCCACCTTCTCCACCATCTCATTACCAATAGTAACCCGATCGTTCCTACTACTCATGATCTTGATTTTATTCATGTTCATCGTTAATTAGACTTTTCTATGGCATTGTTTAATTGTTGAATCATACTTCACAAATTTCAATCGAATTGACGCCTTTATTCGTAAGAAATTAATAATGTGGCAGAGAAACAAGAGCCTTGGATGTACTAACAATAGTCACGGCTAACCTTTAATTAATATAATTTTTGGAATAGCCTTCAGCAATTGTACGCTTATATTACCAAAACATCCTACACAGTGCAGATTTAGTAAGGTGTAAGTAGGTCCATATTATTCCGTGTTCGGATTCTTGTTCGGGTAAACTTATGTGATAAAAATATTATTGCGATGTTTGATTCAATATTCGATAAACCAAACTAAAGTTTAATTGTTACCATCTCAGTTTCACGGTCGAATTACAATTATTAAGTTTAAATAACGACATCCAAATTGCAAGTTTCGAGTAACTAAACTTTCACTATTCCAGTATTTCTGAACAATCAGTGCTGCAAAATTCTATCGCGCCCTCTGCAGTATATTTTATAATTAATGTATTCACTCAATAAAAAAAATCCCTTCTTCGGCTGCTGCCATTTGCGTACTATTTCAAATTTAGAGAAATACATCCGAATTGTATCACGACTTTGCAGCGGGACGACTAACGATTTTTGGGCAAGTAAATCACTTTACCAAAATAAGTTCAGCCCCTAAATAAGGAAAGTCTTCACTAGTAACTACAAGAAACTACAAACTCTGGAACAGAATGGGGCTCTATAGAAAAAAGCATTGGAAAAGCGAAATTGATATGAATAATTGCATATAGAAAATTTTTCGAATATAAAGTTTGTATTTGTAAACACATACATTAGTAAGCACATCTAAAAGTTAAATTAATTTTGAAATTTCATTTAAAGAACTGAAAGAATTCCATACGCAGTTGCAAAAATTACTTTCTATTTCCCTCAAACAGGCTAAATTTCCAGGTGTGGCAGGATCGCTCCCTGGCGTCGGTGGTTAGCCATAGTAGCAGAAATAGGCCGACGTTAAATAAAACAAACAAACAAACAAACTTTCTATTTTGTTGTTGATGACTGTCGATTTCTTAAACATATTGGAAATCCCCAAAATTATTCTTCTATTACCAAAAATATATTTTGACAATCACAATAATACTCCTACTATAACAATCCCTAAATTAAAATTCTCAGTTATGTCGGGTTCGCCATAATCCAGTTTTAGCTTCATTCTTCCAATTTGCATTTTCATAAATTAATAGTTCTTACCAAGGAAGTGATGAATGAAATATTTCGACCAAATCTAATCAAAATCAAAAACTTGTAAATTCTACCAAGAACCCACAATCTAGAAATAATCATAACATAACAATTTCGTTAATTCTACTATTTGTCTTAAATTTTCTTGTACCTTTTAGCAATTGGAAGACTCTGATCGCTTTCTTTTACAAGATAGTCTTATTGCGTGAAGGGAATTTATAAAATATGAATTAAAATGAAATCCTTCATCAATTTTGTATATCTTTCTTTCCGTCTCGGGTACCTTGAGCTTTACACTGCTATCATCAATAAAATCACATTGGCTATTAGAGTAATATTCGTAAAATTCGAAGCCTTAATAATAATAATTTGTGTTGCACTTTCCATAATCTTAAGTATTTTAAAATAAATTACTCAAAAATTAATAGTGATATAGTAATATAAAGCAAATATGGTTGTATTTGGCGGCTAATGGTCGTCTATTATTGATAATTAGAGCAAGTGGAAATGTTTAATGTTAAAAAATAAGAAACAATCGAATCCAGTTGCAATTGTTTAACCGTATTAGTGTCAAGTCGAGTACCTGTGTTTGATTGAATAAGCTTTTCCTTTCTTTACTCGTGTGTTACATTTGTGTTCTTAATAGTAAACAACAATGCAGAGAAACCATTTAACAATAGAACAACGAAATTTAGCCGTTGGTTTGGTTGGTTTGCTATGCACCAAAGAGGAGATCGCCAGGTCGACATTGCTGATAAGCTAGGATCCACGCAGAGCGTAATTTCACGTGGCCTGTCGCGCCTTAGAGAAACAGGCAAGACTGCAAAAAGGGTTGGAAGTGGATCTTTCCGCATCACAACACCTCGTGAGGATCGATTTCTGGTAATTAATGCAAAAATGCACCCCTTCTCAACTGCTCGACATCTACAGCAAGTGCGACATAATGGCACAGGAAATCGAGTCTCCGACCAGACTATGGGAAATCGATTGTTTTAGGTAGAACATACCTCATACCACCCCCTGAGATGTCCTGCAAGAACTGTGGCTCTACGAAAACATCGGGTGAAATGGTCAAGACGTAGACTTCAAGCAGCGATACCGTGGGACGATATATTGTTTTCGGACGAGTCCTGATATTGTCTCAGCAATAATAGCCGGCGTCAAAGGGTATATCGCAGTCCCGGACGTCGTACCTTACTCAGGATATCCAACCAGTAGTTGCCTTTGGTGGTGGTGGTCTTATAGTATGGGCTGTAATGTCTTTGGAGTGGCGTACTGACCTTCATATCTTTAATAGTACACTCACGGGCCAATGTTATGCCCAAGAAATCATTATGGACCATGTTTTGAACAGGCACAACGCTGTTGGACGGGAATATTTTGCTTTTCTTAACGACAATGCAAGGCCGCGTGTGCTCGGGTTATTTTAGAGACGCTTCTAGATGAGCAAATAAAACATCTTGTTCTTCCTCCGATATCTCCAGACCTCAACCCCATCGAGCATGCATGGGACCTTTTGCAGAGACAGCTAGATCATCATAATCCAAGGTCTACTACTGTGCAACAGCTGAGGGATGTATTTCTGGTACTGTGGCATCAAATTCCACAAGAACATATTGATAATTGCATTCAGAGTATGCCAGCATGTTATTACTGCCAGAGAAAGTGCCACGCGATATTAGAATTTAATAAATTTGCGTGAAGTGAAAGGAGACAATAACGATTTTCATTATAATATTGTTAAATTTCTTCTTTAAACGTACCTCTATTGTAATTTTCATGTTCTTTACTAAAAAACCGTTACATTTTGTTGTTTTGATAATTTTTTTATCGTAAATATAAATGGTGTTGCTTTTAGGTGTCTTCCGCTGCAATATATTATTCATTTTTGAGTAATTTATATAGTTTAATAACTTAAACATGGTATTCTCATGCAGTGATTTTTTTCCGAACGAATTATTAGGCAATTCAATACTATTGTGGGAATATAGTGAAATAGTACCACACAGAGGTCGTGAATCCACCCGAATGACCTCAGTCAACCTCCTGGATACCATTCCGTTCCATTCAGCGCAATCTTGGTTGCGGCTAATCGTTTTCTAAGTCTATTATCTCAGCCCAAGTTAGTTTGACCTAAAATGACGTTGTTACATTAAACACACGTCTATTTTCTGAGATTAAATAGAGATGGTGTTCTGAGAATACATTTTAAGTTTTTTTAAAAGAAAAAATATTTTGACCTATTTGCGTGCGATTATTCATACGTATATAAAAATGAACCTACATTTTCGACTGTGTTTAAGTGAACTAAATTCTAACGTGGTCATGAAACCGTGAAAAGCACTCTCACGTGGACATCCACGAAGTCGATTATATTAACATTAACATTATTTGAAGGGCTACTAAAATGACTTAAAATGACCTACAATAATTGTTTCCCATTGTCACCGTATTTACGTTAATATGCGATCTTCATATATTTTATTTTCCTAACTAGTAGGCCACACATTAGATGATTATTATAAAATGACACACTGATCTAAAAAATGGTGAAACCAAATGATCAAAATCTACTCAAATACGTAAAACACATATGTTGAAGTCTAATTTGGTGAAACTACTTCACCTTATTTAATCCAAACTACCATCACAACCAAATCTTCTTTTTGAATTATTTGACCGTAACCTAAGAGCATTGTGTTTTACATTGGCTGCATATATTTCACCAATGTTCAAGTAGACGATCCGAAGTCCCGGAAAGGGGCACAATCGGGAATGTAATGGTTTGTTTATATAATTACATTGGATTAAAAATTTTCAAGCTTGTACAGGATTCTCTCAACAATAAATGTTTGAATATTTTATCTCAGCGAAAACATTTAACATAAACATATTTAAAACAATTTCTCTGTTTGGGATTTCATACCCAACCATACAAATTTACTTATGAACCATGTAATCGAATGTGCAGCTAGCATTATGCAGTTGGTAAGGAGGTCCACAGGTACAAAGTCGGCATAAGTATTATAATTACAGTCCATGGTCCTACACACACCTTTACCAGCAGCGACAAACAGAGAAAGGCTCTAAGCAGACAGGAATTACTGTAACGCAAACTTTCCCTTAATTGGAATAATTGTACCATAAACAGAAAAAGTACGCTGGATACTACCATAACGATACCTTATGCCTAATATTGCAGTACCTCGAGTACTTGCCCTAGCTGTGCCTCAATTATCTCTAAGACGTCCTCCTTAACACTTGGCATTCTTTATCGACCATCTCCTAAGCCTGAATTAGGGCCAACATTTCCATTTTCGCGTAACCTGTCTGATGGTCTGAATAACAGAACGTCTGTTGTTCGCGTAGCACTCCCTGTACAATGTGGCCATCACACTAAAATTACCACGGCATTCACCAACTATCCAAATCATATCAACATATTCATCAAACGTAAATTACATACTTTAAACACACAACCTAACTTAATAGGAACGAAAATCGGAATTAAAATACGCCGACTTAAATGTGAACCATAAAATTGACACACAAAATGATTTTAAAAATTTTACAATATCCATGTTGCCACATGTAAAATTGTGAATGTAACAAAATTCCCAGACTAAATATTATCAATACCATAAATTATTACATAAAAATAAAGAAAATGAAACACACTGGTTTTCCCACAGAAATCATTTCTGTGGGAAAGACAGTGTGTTTCATTTTCTTTATTTTTATTCAATTTATCCCACTATGAGTCACTGGGACTTCAACGATATTATAAATTATTACGCTACCTTTTTTTTAAACTTCTTGTACCATTACTAAGATCCATTTTGCATGAATGGCAGTGAATCTGTATTTTTGGTTTTGATGATATTCAACACTAAAGTTTGGAACTTCAGAGTCCTACCGAGAAGAAGTAAATTTGCGGATCTTTAAAATTTCAACACATTTTCATTCAGGGAGCATCAGGGAAGACCGCTACAAGTATCCTTTCGATAAGTTACGGGACACTGTATAAGTTGAAATTCAAGTAATCACTTGTTGATTTCAATTTCATGTTCTATTACGCTTTATTTTGACTTTGTATATTCAACATATTCTTCTCCCAACTTTCTTTTTGGGTATGAATATTCATTTCCCACAATTCAGGTGTCAGATTTTTAGTTTTTCATTTTAGAAACTGGGCTTTCTTCTTGATTCGTTACAATCTTCTACGGATTGGATGAAATTTGGGGCAGCTATTTCGTCATATTGTAATACAACTCCATTATCACTATAGTGGAAGGTATTACTGTTATATGATTGGATTTTACAAGCCATTAAAAATTTCAGGATTATCCTTTATATCTTTATACAAGAAATAATAATTTCTACCTGTCGACTTGTATTCTTAAAACAATTATTTTTAGTTGTTGCTTCTTTTTGTTCCAAATTATAGAACTGCAGGCGACTTAATATTGGAAAGTATAGAAGTTGCATTAATCTACGTACACATCATGTTTTCAGGAACAACTAAAGAGCTTTCCTTATATAAAACAAGATAGTAGGTAGCGGAACAATTGAACACATCATTACTGTTGCTGCATGCCTCTAAATAATATGTAAAATAAACTGTCGTTTCGTTTAAATTGCTTGTTGCAATTCGATCAAGAAGAACATGGCTTGAACAATTTTCTGCTTCTTTCGCGATTGCAAGTGCAATTAATTTAGCACTTCTAGGAGACATCCAAAGTGAATAACTGCTAACAGTCTTGGGAAATATTTGAATACATGTAGTCCCACATGATTTAAAATAATTACTGTAGGACGTATACGGCATAATTTCAACATTTATTAATATTATTTAATTTCCTGAAAGCTTGCGATAATTATGAAATTATTCTAATAATGTATAGGTACTTATATTTACTAATTTTTGATATATTTTTCATATAATATTCACAGTTTTGGAGAATTTTCAATAAAATAATTGAGTTTAAGCAAAATAAGGCAGACGCCTTATTAGAAATAAGGTATTCTAAGTCAAACTAGATGCTTCGAAGATATCAGTAACACTAAAGGGTTATAACTGAGTTAGAACTTTGAAAACCCAATGTGGAAAAATTAGTTGGAACCAAATTAACAAAATTATTTAACTAGCCCACTGATGGACGCAGAATGATAACAAGAAGATTATCCATTTAGTTTGTTGACCAAGCCATCTGCAAGAGCTGTGGTGTATGTATATGTATGTGTTGGCAGAATCATGTTTCAACCTTGATTGTAAAATATTTAATTTTAATGTGTGTGTTCTAATAGTGTGGTATTATGTAACTTTGCGTCTATTAAACAACAACAACTTCCCATAGTAATTCAACTATTTTTATATCATCAGGGTACATACCCGCATAATTAATAAAGCATGGCACAAGTAAGCTGTACAGGATGCTAGGAGAACTGATGACTAGATGCATAAATGGACAACCAATTCCACCAGAATGGAAGGAAGCATATGTCGCTTCGATTAAAAAAAGGAAGAAAGGACAAATGCGAAAACTATAGGAGAATATCTATAACAAGCACCCTTAGCAAACTCTATGGAAGAATCATAAAAACTAGAATAGAAGAAGAATATAAAAATCAGGAACTCGAAGAACAGAGTAGATTTTACAGCGGGGCGATTATGTACTGATAATGAGCTTTTCCTATCACAAATAATACAAAAAATAATGGCCACAAGAAGGGAGATCCATTTGGTGTTCGTGGACCTTACAAGGAAACGCAAAAATTAGCAGTGGATAATAAGAACCGTTCAGGAATTGTACACGAACCAAATATCAAGAATAAAATTTAGACAAAAATTAACAAGTGGATTCAAAGTAACTAAGGGTCTGAGACAGGGATGTGCGATATCCCCTACGTTATTTAAAATATATGTTGACCAAACTCTCAAACTATGGAGAAGAAAATAATAGAATGGGACTACCAGTGGACAATGATACAACACTGCATTCACACTTTGCGGAAGACCGGTGATCATAGCACAGGACTACGACGACATTTGATACATGACTGTAGGAAGAATACACACGGCGAGGTTTGGACATAAATTTTAACAAGATACAATATCTGCCAATAGGGGTGGATAAGGCAGAAATTGTATTAGACACGGGCGAACAAATAAAGAAGCGCCATAACTACGCATATTTAGGGGTGAAAATAGACAAAAATGGAATATATGAAGAAGCAATAACAGAAAGAATGACGAAAGGAAAGCAAGCAATTGCGATACTGAATTCGGTAATATGGAGCAAAAGTATTAATAAAAACACTAAACATATGATATATAATGCCATTGTAAAAACAATCACTACTTATGGAGCTGATGTATGGCAAATCATTAAAAACATAGCAAATAGATTAAGGGCCCTAGAGATGGATCTTTGGAGAAGACCAGCGAGAGTATCTAAACGCGATAGAATTAAAAACGAAACAATTAGAGAAAGAATGGAAGTAGAAAAGGACATAATACAAGAGATTCAGATGCAGCAACTAACCTGGTATAGTCACGTGCAAAGAATGAACGACACATGCCTCCCGAAGAAAACCATCAACTGGATTCCCCCGTACAGAAGAAAATAAGGAAGACCGCGAGGAAGTTGGACATGAAGCATTAGAAGCAAAACATATAGATTCTGAACTATGGAGGGATCGTGATAGAGGGAAGAACACGTTGGGAACCAAATACAGAATAGCAGTTACAACTGATTAACCCGTAACCGGAGATGGCCCGTTCGCGTCACGTTACCGGAGACGGCGGTCTCTCAGACCGTTACGTATTTTAAATGGTTTTATGTTATTTTATGTAATTGTGCATGTCATAAGAAGGTTTAATAAATTAGACAGTTGTTTCTTTTATAACTCTATGAAAACCAAAAACTGAAATATAACAAACTGATATATCAAAAAATGTATTTTAAATGCTAGTAGCACATTGTACACACAGTTTTCTACTACATTCTAAGCATATGGGAAGTTTACAAACGGTACAGATGTATTGCGTTTTTCTCTTCTTCTTGGGGTCACAACAATGACATGTTTTTCTTATTTGCAGCCTTTCTTCATGTTCTACATTTTGAACTTCATAATTTGCGTCTGGTCCTAGAATAAAACATTATAACACAATACAGAAAATAATAGACCTAAAATTTACCTAGGATACGTTTGATACAGCATTTTAATTCTCTAGAAATTCTGATGTTTGTAAGACGTCTCTGCATATGAGGAGTGACAAGTTGCTTTGCTAATGCTTTTGTAAATTTTGATCTTTCTACTAACGCATTATCTTTGTAGAGTTGGTATAAAATATGCGCGTTTACACTGCTTATGTCTAGAATACGAAAAAAGATCGTCATAGGCCATCTACGGGTTCTGCGGCTGGAACAGTAATTAGCACATTTCTCATCTAACGTATCCACACCTCCTTTCGTACTATTATACCAAGTTATTATTTCTGGTTTTCCTGTATCGCAATCTCTTTCATTTCGATGGTGCATCGATGAAATCAACAAGACAGATTTTCCTTTTTTTGGACAATAAGATACCATAGTAAGGTCTTTTGTAAAACCATACAACGTTGAACCAACTTCCTTCTTCTTATCGGGCAAAAATTCAGCTGGTATTTCTCTTTTATTTTTTTTTCAAGGTTCCTACATATGTGAGGCCCTTGTTTTTTAATAAATTAACCAGCTCAATGGAACTGAACCAATTATCAGCTGTTATATTTTTATTTGTATTATGTAGAGGTTTTGTCAAACGAAGCACTGCCTGCGTAGGTTTGCTATATTTCTTTTCATTTTCTGTAAGGGTTTGTCCGTCTGTATCTTTGCCACAGTATATATAGCCATTGTAAAAATAGTTGTTCTTAGCATCGCATAAACACATTACTTTCAATCCATACTTGGCTGGTTTGTTCGGCATGTACATTTTGAATTTACATCTTCCTCTAAAACTTACCAGCATTTCATCTACACACCCTGAAACACCTAAACTATAAGCATCCTGACATTTGGTTACAAATTTATCGAACAGTTCGCTGATTGGAGCCGTTGGATTATCAGCTTTTCTTAGATCTCTGTCGTCCGGATTGTCAAAACGAAGACAAACGAGTAAAAAGGCGAACCTCTTTTGATTCATAACAGCACGAAAAATATCTCGTCCTGTACCATCAGTGGCAAACAGGGTTTCAATATTTTCGTGATTACTTTTGAAGACGGCCGTGTACAGCAATAAGCCAAGGAATGCTTTCAATTCAATAATATCAATATCTTTGATATCACTCCTGCTTGTATTGATATATTTAGATCTTTCTCTTCTTATCTTTTCATTGGTCCATCCTAATATAATTTGAAGCATGTCCTCAGTAAAAATTAAACTCCACACCGAAAGTTCACTAGGAGCACTTCCTATGCCGACTTTCGCATAAGGTCTAAGACCAGGAAGTTGCACGATAATATTGTGACTTCTAGTGCGAGAAGTTCCTATCTGAGTCTCTGCATGCCACCTGAAGTTATTTTTTCCAAGAAAGATTTTCCTTTTTGAGGAATCTATTGCTTGGTGTTGATTATCATCCGAAATGGCTTCTTCGCACAACTGTTCATTTCTTTCATTCTCACAAAATTTGTCATCCTCTTGTTCAGAATCTGATTCATGCTCACTTTCTATTACAAAGTCTTCATCACAACTCTCAATATCACTTGCACTATCATTGTCTTCCTCAAACCACTGCAAAACTGTTTCTTCATAATTTTTGTCGCCATACCTAACACGTTTTGATGGTCCCGCGCCATAATCCATATTTCTTACTTACGGTACATAAACGGAGATGGCGGTCTCACAGACGGGTGATGCACTTTGAATGCTAACCACGTGCAGTCAAATGAATTTACAAAGATGAAATTTTGTACGCAAGTGTATTTTGCTCCCACTTGAAGGTACCTAGTGGGAAAACCTGCTGTGATGTATAGCCAGACAGAAGAATCCAAACTACTGTTAAGGGGTGTCTGGTAGACCGCTCGTCTCCGGTTACGGGTTAAGAAGAAGAATGATTAGCTGGAAATGGATAAATGATCTCATGCTAGAACTTCTCCTGGGGATGACAATACGCTGGTGATATATGCACGGAAACATATATAATTGAATTAACAGCAATAGCCATAGTTTGAAATGGTTTTCGATATTATCATTAATTTTTTACATTTCTTATCGAGGTTTAGCTTTAATTTGGTTCTCCTTGAATCAAGCTGCACTGATTTTTTATGAGGGCCGTCAAATGGAAGATCACTTCTACTTCTTCTGCTAGCAAATTCCAATTTTCTTTGGACACATAAATATGGTTTTTGTTTATGCTTTAGTCGATGGAAATTGTTGTTAGCATCGCGTTTGTATGGAGAACGATATCCCTACAGACATTTACCGTACCACCAAATGTTTGGAAGAGTATTCCAACATTTTTGAGAGACGCGAAGCGTAAAAGTAAAAGAAGCCAAGGAAACAGCAAATGTTAGACCTGTGCAGTTGGAAGAAACAATTTCGGCAATAGTTGAAAAACATCCAACAACCAGTACAAGACAAATTTCTGCTCATGGAAAATACGAGCCACAGCACTGTTTGACAAAGTCTCTACATCCCTTTCGCTATCAACCAGTGCAAGCTTTAATCGAAGGAAGCAATGAAAGCCGAGAAGTTTCTTCTGGTTGGGCTATACTTCAAGAACATGTAAATATTCATCTCCCGGCGAATGTTTTATTTGTCGACCAAGCCACTTAACTAATAGCAGTAATTGGATTGCGCCAGGTGGCTGTGTGCCACGGCCACCTTGTTCACCAGATCTAAATCTGTTTGATTTCTTCCTATGGGGGGTATCTAAAACAATTACCTTATTCTGAACCTGTTCAAAACGTAGATGACTTAATCAATAAAATTAACAATGCTTTTAATCAAATCAGACAAGTTCCGGAGATTTGTGAACGAATACGAAGCTTTTTTGGAGAAGATTTCATGCAAGCGCTGAAACAAGTGGTAACCACATTGCACATTTTTTGTAATAGTTTATGTTAGTCGTCTATTACTTGAAACTGTTTTTATGTTAATATTTATCTCCGAAATTATATATTTGCGGATATATGTTTATTGGGACCTTCGTTCTTGTTTTTGACCCAAGCTTACCCTGATAAATTATGATACAATCAAAATGGGACATGTATACATACAAAATGTTTTGAAAAATTGTCGGATAATTTACCGACGTATAGTAGTCATCAATCCAAACAAGAAAGTTATAATCACCGTATGTCCGCGAAACCACTCTTTCAAATATAATTTTGTTTTTAATCAACAAATTGCATCCTTGTGAAGAAAAACAACCAGTAAATGCACTAATACGTGAATATATCTGCCCAAATACAAACGTCTATTATGCAGGGGATCTACATGGCTCTGCTATTAGACCCCTTGTCCTATCCATTTGTCGTTATAGATTATAAGTATTCTCCGCCAATGATTGAAAAATGTGAAGAAACCCCATGATGCACAACATTACAGATGAACTTTTTCATTCTGGTGTATGTCTTTTAATAGTGAGGGTCAGCTCACCAGTCGAAAGATTTTTTAAAAATACTGGGTGTATCAGACGGTCTAAAAACACTCAAATATTTAACGGAAATCGGTGCGAATGTCTTCAATCGACACCACCGTAAGAATGTTCGTCTACTCAGACATGATTATTAGGCAACGAAACTTCTACGTATACCATTATTCGTAAAATTATATTTATTGATTAATACAATATTGCCAAAGAACTTTGTATTTTGTGCAATCTTTCTAAATATGAATCTATAGAACTCCATTCTCGAAGCATAACCAGAAGCGACAAGAGGTTGAACCCCCCCGAATTGGGTAGGGGATACAATTGTGTACAACATACAAACAATAATAACTTAAATTTTGTTTTGTATTGTTAATGAAATGCCAACAATTGCAATTTATTCATACCAAAATAGAAAATCGCCCCTATTTCAGGAACAGCTACTTTGCGGACATATGTTGACTAAGATTTCTTTGCTTGGTTTAATGAGTAGGTACTATATGTGTGTACATACAGGATGTGAACAGCAGCTGTGTAGGCATTCAAGTCGTTAATATTAAATACTATAGCAAAATTCGTTTTTACGTTTCTTCCTACTTCCGCAACTTTGAATGTTAAATGTTTGAAAACCGCACAAATGTTACAAATCATGACATAATACTGTTCTAAACAAACTAAATAATACTTTTTATACCACTAAATTCAAGTTGATGTAATTATGTAATTGATTTCTTACATATTCTATTAGCTATTCAGTTACTCAAGCGTTACTTTTAAACCTATGCGGTTAATAATTCACCGATAAGAATTTCTCGAAAATGTAGCAATCTTTATTTATCCCGAATACGGTTTGATTAGATATCATCTACACTACACTACATGGCTTGTAATTCAAGATACTCATATTTTAATAGCAGGAAAAGAAATTTTAATAATTAGGGAACACACAATACAGTTCGTAAAAAACTCCAAACCTTTATATTTTGGCAACTAAAATATTTCTGCTTAATACATTTGTTACAATTTGTGGTATTATTATTTAGTTGCCATTCCCTTTCGCATGCCAACGCTCAAAGTAATGTACGTAGAAGCGAATCCTCTTACCTTAATTGTCAAATTATAAAATTACAGTGGTATATCAGATGTATTATGTGCTGCCTAGATATTACATCTACGAATTCACGTATAAAATCTGATTGAAGCCTGAAACTCATTATGATTGTTTTGCTAGCGCAAAAATGAGCGTTTGACAATTGAAAAAAGGACGGCGAAACCCTTTTTATAGGATGTCAAAGGAAAATATTTCTGATATCTCGAAGAAAGCTATAGTCGTTGTTTTTATTGAATCGAACACCATAACTTGAGATTATATTCTAGATATCAAGGTACAACACAATTAATATTTTAATTAGAACACGCTTTTACGTGACTAAATGCATGATAAATTCAGATTACCAATAGCAATAACATGCACAAAACTGTAATTTCGTAATAAGTATGAATTAACAAAAAGTAATTTAAATTAAAGTTCATGGCCAATTTTGTTGTTCTGTCCATTGTCAGTTTTGAAATTATAGCTTATTTTGCGACTATTTGTCATCTTTTAAATACTAGCTGCATTCAGTTTCGCCCACAACTAATTTTCAAAGTTTAGACGCTAATGTGCAACGGTCGCTTAGTTTTACTGCTTCATGTGAATTAAAGTCTGATTTGCCGCTCATGGTCGATTGCTATTCTATTATTTTCAAAAGTTAATTTATGGAAGGTCACCTTTTCGGAACTTAAGGGAACGGTGGCAATTATGTTTAGTCTGTAGCGCCGATTGAAAACAGTTCTTAGAGTTCTTTGTCTGCAGAATGGCCCTGAAATTCCTACGCTACCCGGAAGTTCCACGTGGAAGGTTTTGTTCTAGAAGTCTTGCAACATATTTGGTAATATGGGGAAATACTTTCAGCCGCTGCATATTTGGCGTTGCGTTTTTTTGTTAGTCGACTTAGGATCTCCTTTCGACCGGTTGCTTGCGAAGGCCTCAGTGCCTACGACAGGTACTGCAAGAGTCAGCCTAAACTTCTGAAAGGGAACACGCGTGCTTTTCTTTGAGCCGGAGTTGTTGGCAGCGCCTCTGCTAAATTAAGATACCGTATCGTTTTTTTTCTCGCCTGGGGGTAGAATATTTCTCGACCTGTGTCGGATGAAAATATTAGCAGAGTATTGCGCTTTAGTAAAGACCATCTAGTGAAATTGTTTTTTCAACCTGTGTCGGATTACAGCCATTAACCCCGTGACCCTCTCCACTAAGCCGCTGCAACGTTAAAATCTCGTACCACGGATACTTCCCGAAGAAAGTCTTGGCGATTGCTGTAATACAATCGTGATCCAGCCTTCAGGGGCGTGACTGCAATTTTTGTCTGCTTCTCAAGGACCTAGGAACACCGCAAATTGTGCCTCTCTGTCTACTCACTACCTGAAGAAAACTGAGGTAAAGAGGTAAAAATTGTTAATTGTGCTGCTGTGAAAAGTTGTTCCGACATTCATTTTACTGGTTTAAAGTGCTGAACCCTTTTCTTGATGTAACGCAAAGCGACCTTCAGTCGCCAATTGCCATTATTTGTTAATTGTAAAGAGTAATTAATTTTGTAAACTCGAACGTCGCTGATTGCGTAAGCCCTCTTTGATTATTAAAGTAAAAGTTCGTATGCCAGTGGAGGCGAGCTTTTCCTTTTGTTTGGACGTACCAACTTCCTTTTTGTTCAACTATACTTATTACGGTTTGATTGTATTTTATTTTTTGTACTATATGTTATATCAATTTCAAGCAATAGAGTTATATTTGTATTAAAATTCATCATATCTTTTATATCTGTGTATTTTATTGTGAAGGTACTTTGTAAGCATTATATACAGGAGGAGACACAATATAGGCGAGCTCGATTCCCGTTAGCTGCTGGTTTCTCGGTCTTCCACGAGAACCCGCAATGTGATTGTAATTGGGAAGATGGCGCCCACTATTTACGACTTGCCCTGTACACAACTACGTCAAATTTCCTTTCTTAAGCGTTTCTTGTGAACCACTCCCTACTTCGCTGAGTTAAGTCGAAGGCAGTTCCACCTTTCCTGCTGCGGTCCGACGAAAAAGCTCGTTTGGCCCGTAACAAATGTCATATGCATTTACTACTAGTGTACCTACTTAGAATTACCAAAAGTTTTCACATTATTACAAAGTATCATTTTTTACAACCATAATGCGTATAACCCCTGTGTATTCTATATTTCTTTATATTAAAGTAAACATATCTAAAAAAATAATAATATACACATAAATTACTGCAATACAGATCAGGCATCTTGTAATAATAAATTCTTATTTATCATAACTTTACGATTTTATTCAACATAACCACTTCAAGTTTTATTTCTTTTTTTGTAGAAAACGCTCACTGCTGCACATTTGCAATTGTGAAAAATAAATGCAGTAGAACGAATACTACGTGAAGCAGAAACACTACTAAAAAACACAATGGAATTTTCTTTTGCGTTGTTTTATTTGACCCAAATGCAGAAGCTGAAAGTGCTAAGGTCGTCGGGCTTCAATAAATTAGAAAATTAACTTGTTTTGCTTACCAGACAAGCAAGAAAACAGAACAGAAAAACTTAATTCTTATGTCGATTGAAATAAGCATGTTCAAGGTATCGTCGAATAATTTACAGACTGATTAGGAGATCCGTTATAGAACGTGGTATGTACAGCAGTTTTATACAACGTGTTAATAATGTGTGGAACTTTAAATTAATAATTTCGTTGTTTTACGTTATTTGGGAAAACCCTGAAATTTCTTCCTAACGTAGTATTTTTTATCGGCTTTTGTTTCTACTCTACGTTATCATTATTATTTTAATGGCAACCCTATTTTTCCCTTTATTTTGATAGACTTCCTCATAAGTTAAACGGTTTTATAAAAAAATGAGAACCCGACATAGTAATTTTTTGAGAAATATACACATACAGATCGATAAATTCAAAATCTATTTTGAATAAAAATAAGAACATTAAAGAAATTACCCAACGGAAGTGCTTAAATTGTCCACCATAAACCAGCTGACATTTACCAGCACGTGTGTAAACACTTTAAATCATTCGATGAATAATTTTCGGGCTGATACTTTCCATTTTTAGCCGAATTTGACGTTTTAAATCGTCGAAATTGTTTGGATTACTAAGGTAAACTATCGATTTTACATAACCCTGTAGAAAGAAATCTATCGGCGATAAGTCAGGCGACCGAGGACGCCACTCAAACAGACTTCGTCGTTGCTTCTTCCTCTTCGACTGTTGTCGGCTTTCGGAGGTTAACTAACGTTAACTAAACAAATCTGTAGAAGTGCAATTAAACCATTCACGCAAGTATCTTAACCAACACATTCTGCGCCTTCTTGTACTCCTTTTTTTGTCGTTCATTTGTATTTTTTCCCAAGCAACACGTAGCTAAAGATTTCTAATTTGCAAAGCGTATTTTTCATTGTTACAAAGCAGCTCTTGCTATTCCTATTCTTGCTCTTATTTCTAGAGTTTGTTTATTTCCGACGCCCTTATGGGTATAAGGATGATGGAGGAAGAAGAAGAAGAAGTTTATTTTTGTCGTTCGGTAATGTACCCCTTTCTATATTGATGCTACTTATTGTTAAGTTTCCTATGATATTACGTGTTTTAGAAATAATCATAAATTTGTTATTTTTATAGGTTATTTTTATTCGAAAACCATTACAGGATATTTATAATTAAATATTTGTCAGAAACAATTGTAGGAAATGATGATGATTGATGTTGAATGACGTCAGTTCACAATTAAAAACTGAACTTTGTTGTACTTAAACTTTTTTATTTGCCATAAATAATTCATACGTATTAACCGAAACAATCACGTGCTTATGTGAACGAACAAGATTTGAAACTAATTATTTTGAAAAGGATTAGCCCAAATCATGTAGAACAAGAGCACATTTTCGTGTTTTTCTCTGTATTGCGGATGAGAAATTAATACTATATGTTCAAACAATGCAACATGAACATGAAAAAACTATTAAAATATGACTTAATCTTCTCAGAGGAGAATGTTGATGAGATTTGATGTAAAATTGAAGTTACGTATCTAAGTTTGTATACAAAATTTCACGCTATTAGTGCGAACACTGAGTTATCACCAGATGGTGATTTCATATCTTCTTATTTTGGCTGCTGTATCTATAGAATAAAAGTTTTACCTATAATTTTATATAAATATAAATATATTTTGTAGTATTCTCCGAAAAAACTAATACAATGTAACAGCCATCTTATGAAAAAATCTGCATACTGCTAGAAGTCTTGCAGACAGAAAAGCGGTATTGCAACACAATTTCTTTTTGACAGTTCCAACAGGCCACTTGTCCAAACGGAAGGGTCTTCCAGTAGAACAAGAGACAAGGCGTTCTACCACTAGAGGTCAATACGATATAGGAACGTCTGAATAATTGGCACACACAGACCTCACTTTTACATCACGATAATTCGCCGGCTCACCCTTTTTTGTCTGTGCAGCAATTTGCAGCAAAAATAACAATTTAAGTTCCGTTCCATTTAATGTCCAGAAGCTTCATCTCTCCCAATAAGGAATTAAAATGATGATTACATGACAATGAGGAGATTTACACCGAGTCAGCGAATGTACAGAACATTTAACAATAAAAATTTTGTGTTTTATGAACTCCTAATGGGACTACTTGGAAGAAAACGGCAATGATTAAAGTCTAAAATAAACCTACCTCTTGAAACTTACTTTTGGGTTTTATATCGTACGAAGGTATGATAACACCAAAATGTGTATACCTCTAGCAAACACTTGCACATTGTAATATAATCATTATACTATTGATTTTTACCAGTTGTAGTTATTAATCTGCAGATTAAAGAAAGTAATAAATTCGACATCCATCCATAACGCGTTTATTCAATAATAATTGTTCTTACAAGTAGCGTAAAAATTACTTCTAAAATGATTTGCATTCTTTTTCACAGTAACCTGCCCATATGTCTATCAAACAAATTTAAAACAACTATCACACTAGTATGCATATTTTCATTGCTTACACAGAAAGCAAACCTTCCGGTGTCAAGTGATCCGAGCGGATTATCTCAGGTATACCAAGCATTCTTTCCGCTAAATTTATTCTAAAGCATCTTCACACCAGCTTGGAGGAATACACGAACACCTAATACGGTATTTTGGAAAACGGTGAAATTATTTTAGAAAAACCTTGGCGTTGCATCTAACCCGGTTTCCGCCGTTCGAGGGCTAAACAAACGGTCTCTATATAGAATGATTTTCGAAGAGTGTTATGTTCATTTGATTTTGCCACTTCATCTGAATTAAAGTCATATTTTAATTGCCGCTCTGTAGCCGATTACTATATTGTTACTTCCCAAATACAGTTTTAGTGAACCTTTTTTTTGTTACCATGCAAAATTGCCGATTAATATTTTGTCTATGTGCTTGACCTGCCCTTGAAGGAAGTCCAACGTGTTAAATTGTTCTTGAATTATTGCACTATATTTCGCAATATGATGAAATCCTCCAGCTGCTGGATTCTTTCGTTCGTTTTTCTCTTGAATCGAATTTAACACCTGCTTCGGCCCGGTTGCTTGCGATAAGCGACGTAATCAAGTCCTACAGGGGCGGATTGGGATTTCGATGGGTATCCATCGCGTGAATTTTCGTATCGCTGTTTTCACGGTGGGGTAAACAGAACCATCGACAAGTGTCGGAGTTAAAGAAATACGCTGAAATTTTAACCCTTGAAAGACAATTCATTGCAAATTTGTCGATCGCCTTTGGCGGATTAATATCGAGCCCATTTGCTGCCCCTCTGATTGTGCCGCTGTTGCTATGAGCGCATTGAAGCTTCGCCCTTAATATTGAGTCCATTCGACCCAGTCTTTAGAGGCGCGCCTGTGAATTTTTCCTGTTTCTTAAGAACACAAGAACACCCCAAATTGTTCCTGCCTCTCTATCTCTTCAACGAAAATTAAGGCAAAAGATATTATTTCTGGTGTTGTGAGAAACCCTTTCCAAGTTTTATTTTCAAATTTCAAGTGCTGAACCCGTTTGTCTTTGATGCGACAAAAAGCGACTTTCGCCAATTGCCATTTTTTTTTCTGTTTATTGTAAAGAATAATCATAATTTTTTTTGTAAAATCAGACTCCACTGGCTGCTTAGATGTGTTCTAAAAAATTAAATACCGCAAGCCACTGACGGTAAACTAAAAGAATTATATTTGTCTTGAAATTTACCACGTCTTTTATTTTTGTGTATTTTTATCTTTGAGTGCATGAACTGCAAGCTTTACATATAGGAGGAGGCACAATAAAGGTGAGTCCGATTCCCGTAAGCTGCTGGTTTCTCGGCCTTCCACGAGAACTGGTAACCTGCTGTGAACCACCCCTACTCCTCTGAGATAAGCTGTAGGCCTTTTTCCACCTATCCTGTTGCGGGTCAACGAAAAAGCTCGTTTGGCCCGTAACAAGAGCACTAATTCTTTAAACCATAATAGCTTCTTCATCTTTAAGTACCACTTCTATGAAAGGTTGGTTATCATTAATGCTATTTCAACTTTTGTAACTGCAGCTCGGAACAGAGATGTCGTGCTCTTGTTATACCACTGTCGTAAATTTTTAGCATTTGTGAATTTTTCCGATTCCAAAAGGCTTCTCACATTACAAATTGCAATCTTTATGACCGATCTGGAGATTCCTCGCACCCCCTAACCATTTAGTATCTACCGGAGACTAGGGGCCATTGATAAGAATAGGAAGTGAAATACAAAATCTAGTCCCAATAAAATCTGTGGTTTGCTATTTCAGTATTGTCATGCTGAAATACTGCATCAACAAATGAAGATAAAAGAAAACATTTTGTACGGAATGTTCAATTGAAACTGGTAATTTTTTTTCAAAAGAATATTGACCTAGAAAATGCAAATTGGAACAGAAAAGTTGGCAACATAATTTACATTAACACGACAGATAATTCAATAAATTAAATTATTTATTATATACACTACTCAAAATAAAAAAGCAGTCATTTTTTCAGAGTGATTTTTCATTTAGTTTTAGTTTAGGAATAATAATCAAACTTGGCGTATGGTGACACCTGTCCTTTATCTTTAACAACTTGTACACAATTCAAAAATATCATGAATGGTGCTGATGCCAAATAAATTAGATAGTTTAATGATGACGCGGATGACGCTGTTTTGATCGCGGGATCCGAAGATGAACTGCAGCGCCTTCTACACAAGTTCGTAACAACGGCGAAAAAGTACAATATGGAAGTCTCTATAGACAAAAACAAATCGGTAGTAATATCCAAAGAACCGATTCGGTGCAAACTTGAAATAGAAACAAAAGGGATAGAACAAATCATGAATTTCCAACACCTGGGAGAAGAGGTATCTAGCAACCGCAACACCCACAATGAAGCAAAGCGGCAAACCATGGAAGGTGCAAGAGTCTCAGGTTATTTACGAGACGTAGTCTGGAAGAATAAATCTTTGAACATTGAAAGCAAGGTATAAATTTATAAAACCATGGTTAGACCAATTATGACATATGGAGCAGAAACCCGAGCTGACACTACTGAGACGAAACAGATTTTACGCACCACGGAGATGAACACATTAAGAGCAATTACAGGGAAAACAAGATAAGACAGAATCAGAAACAGTGACATAAGGGATCAATGTAACATCACTGATATAGCCCTATTTTAAGGAAACGGAAAAGAGAATGGAATGATCACGTGAGCAAAGCTGATGACAGCAGAATTTACAAAATAGTAAGGGACCAGAAACCACAAGGAAAAAGGAGTCAAGGCAGACCACAAAAGAGATGGGCCGAAAGTTGGATTTCCACGTCGATAGAAACTCCATAGATAATCAAAAGATGCGTGAAAAAAACAGGCTGAAGCCTATATAAAAGAAGAAGAAGAAGAAGTTTAAGTGAATTCTCCAATAACCGCTGGACAAGGAAAACCCTCGAGTGGAAATGAATAAGTGACGCCTATCGCAGCAGAGTTCGTCCACCATCTAGGTGGACTGACGACCTCAAAAGGTTTCAAAAGAAATGGATAAAGAGAGCACAAGTACAGCAAAGATAGAGAGGATTATCGGATACCTCTGCCCAGCAGTGGACGTAAATGGCCGCTTGATGAAGATGATGGCCAAGTAAACATTTATACATCACAATTTCTTAGACAATTGACAGTTTTTATATCAACTGCTATTTAATAACTTAATAATCAACATTCACTGTTTAGTACTATCTTACATAACGTTTCACATAAACGAAAATAAAATTATAAGTTTTCCTATATGGCTGTTGTAGTAAAATAATAAATTGGCAAACTCATAGTAATGTACTTTTTATTAATGATTGTGAAAAAATAAGATACTATGCCACCCATTTAAATACATGGAAAATATTCTAAATTATTGTTTTATTTAAAGAAAGATAGTATTTAACATTCTACAGGACATTTATAAAAGTGTATCTTCAAAAATCAGAAATTTCTTGATTCACCCAAACACATTGCCTAGTATTTTAATTAGGCCTTTCATAATTTTACCAAATTAATACTCCTTATTAAGGACAGGATAAACAAAGTACTTCATAACAAGGCGACCGAACGCTAACAAAATCAAAAACTTGCAGATTCTATCCACAGCCCACATTCTAAAAGCAAAGTATAATATAGGCAAAGGTCGGCAATTATCATTATTCTACTCACACTTTCATGTGCCTTCGTGCTGTTGGAAGACTCTCATCGCTTTCTTTCAGAAGGTACAGCCTAATTCCGTGAATGCAGTTCAAAAAATAAGTTTCAGTGTGAAACCCTTCCTCGTTAGCCTTATATATCTCACTTTCAGTCTCGTTAGCCAATTCTTTCAGTTTCAGGATGTTATTATCCATGAAATCCCATTGATTATTGGTGTAATATTCAAACAACTCGAATCCCTTAGACAACTTGCGTTGCACTTTCCACAGTCTTAAACATTTCAAAACTTATTATTTAATAACTCACATTTAGCTTCCACTTACACTGGCTTATTTCCAGAAAGAATTATTATCGAATCCAGGAAAATGGCAGGAATATAATGAAACAACAGTACAGATATGTTATGAATCCACCTGATTGAATTTAGTCCACCTCCTGGATACCATACCACCCAATTAAGAGGTATCTTGGTTGTGGTTAGTCGTTTTCCCAAGTCGATAATCTCGCCCCAAGTTAGTTTAACTCTTGATGACGTTGTTAGGTTGAAAACACGTCTTTCCCTAGGTTTAAGTAATAATTGTGTTATTATTTTGTGTCTCAAGTATCACGAATATAGTCTAAAATAATTGGCTACTATTATCTGAGCATCCGATATTGATGTCGTTTCATACTGGCCTCAACGGGGTGGCATTTCTTGCAGCTACCTTAAGAAAATTATGATTTGACGCCCTAGTTAATGGTAGTCAGTGTACGGCGACCATTTAAGGGTCCTATACACTGCTGCTCCACTACTGTTAAATCTGGACCTCCTATTAAATTTACTGACGACTCGTTTTTTGCCTAATGAAGTTTAGCTTTGGTAAAAAATAAGATAAAGGTGTCCTAGATGATATCTCTGTTGAAAAACACCATATTTTAATCAGCAGCATGCTTTATTTTAATTCTATTAACAGAGTATTTCGAAAGCGCCAGAAACAATGCCGCAGGATATTTTAAAAATATTTTACACACATTTCAGTCAAAAATTGTTGTACATTACTTTCCTTCAAATTCCGGCAATAGTTATTCTTTTATAAGTACGTAATTCATTTAATTGTATTTCTTCGTATTCCGTTTTTATGGGCAATTTTGCAATTGCGTAGTGGCGACTTCAACGGTAAGTATCGGCAACGCACGCACGTGCCCCGAGCATAGTGTACATCAGATATAGACACTGGACGGTTTTTCTTGCATGTTGTAGCCCATTGGTACCATTAATTTTTAATTGTTTTATATAAGATGATGTACTTATCTGAAAATATTTGCTTCCAATAATTAATATTTTTCAAAAATAATGGAGATTTATACCCATTTGCAAACAATGTTCTTGAATTCATAATATCAAATACCACGTTTAGCGGTGTAAGATAGAATGAAATACCATCCCTTCTTTCGACGTCCGCACGTGTTTAACACAGATGTCACAGTTTTTGGACATTCCTTTGGCTGCCTGCACGTTCCTATTAGTTATTCCGTTCACTGCTCTAGAGTCTAGAACTCTAGACTATCGATACGCTACCCTATTTGAGCGCGCTACCATATAAAATTTGCAATTTCCTAAACCTGTGAAAAGCACATTATTTGCATCGCATCGGTTCAGTTGTGATACTACTCTTACAAATAATGGATGGAAAAAATCCAGCTTATAGATACGGATCGAAAACTAAAGCGTATCCTAGTTTTAAATGTCTCAAAAGAAAAAATAATTTGTTAAAATACAATGAAAGGTTAGTATAACAAAGGTAGAAAAGTATCAAAAATTGTATAATATATTCATTACAGTTGCAAAATAAAAAAATTATCAAGTACAAGTAATAATGAAAACGAAAATTTTGGTGCAGCCGCCAACAATTCAATAAGGAGGTAAGCAAAACATATTTTATCTGTGTAGGTACAGTGGCAGTTATACGAGCCCTAACACAATAATGTTCGGACACCTAACACTTTCGTAGAATTTTTAATACAAAATCTATTATGCACATATTAGATTATAAAAAAAAGGTCTTGGACCTATGAATATAATATTTTCTTCTTAGGTTTTTATAATGTTCCAATTTCATTATTATTTTGTATTTTAAATAAGAAAATGTGTTTAAAATAGCCAATATTAAAATTATGAGAAATAAAATATTCCAAATAATATAGTTTATATTTTATAAACAATCTTTTTAAAAATATTAGCCGTCCGAACATTTTTGTGTTGGGTTCGTAATTGAATACAGAACAGCTTAACTTTTTATACTAGCGACCAGGTAAAATTAATTTCGGCAATTTGGCATTGGAAATATTTGAATAGTTCGTAGTTTTATGCTAAATCGGAAAATAGTTCATAGAAAAAGCGTTAGTTCTCAAATATAATAGAACATGTTATTGAACCTGGATTTATGCCCGTTCAACCTCCAACCAAACCAAGTATTATTAAATTTGAACAAAATTTGTTCCACACAGTTGTAACGCACTGGAGAATGAATTTCCCAGGCCATCGGGTAGTAGTACACCAAGAAATGTGACTTATTCAACAAAACTCTCTGAAGAATCGAATATCACTTCGATTGCAGATAAGGATTCTGATGATTTCGAACTTGAAATAGAAGCAGTGACAGAGAGCGGATCATTGGACGAGAAATTTGTTCTGGAAGGACGAAGAATTGTTGATGTTGCATATTTTATTCAACAACTAACAAATATTGGAAACCATTCTTCAGTCTTTTCATGCTCTTTGGCTAATATGGTGCCCATCAAAGAAAAGCGGCGTGGTCTAATATCTGCCATAACTTTTAAATGTAATATGTGCAACTTCACCGACTCTATTAACACCACGAGCAAAGAAAGTCCAGAAGCTGTTGACCTTAATACAAGTGCAGTGGTCGGTATCATGAACATAGGATCCGGTTTGTCCCATATGGAGCAATTTTGCGCTTCTCTTGCTATACCAGCAATGTCTCCAGCAACTTATAATGCTCTTCATAATAAAGCGTGCGACGGTTGGGAAAAGGCAGCTGTAAAGGAAATGAATGAGGCCGCTGAAGAAGAGGCACAATTGGCTGCCGAGAATGGAGACGTAGATACTAATGGAATCCCACTGATTACGGTTGTTTGCGATGGAAGTTTGGCCAAACGTAGTTACAGGAAGAATTATAACTCCCTCTCTGGTAATGCAGCCATTGTGGGATTTAGAACCAAGAAGGTACTG
>JABXWE010060132.1:0-12839 GCA_014611495.1 Limonius californicus
TCTGGTTATTTGGTATGGGATGAAAAAGTTAAAAAAATATTTCTAAAAATCAAAATTACTAACAAATATGATGTATTAACCTACGCTAATGTTTATTGGAGGCATACATGAACGGACAATGCCGTGAATACATTATTTAAGAAAATATTTTAAAAAAATGACTTCTGGGGTAACTGAGTTACCCCGCACGGTCACGGAAGGGTTAATAAGGCGATATTAATTGAGGCAAGTTTTACTATATTAATATGACTTATGTAACATTTGCAGTGAGGTCCTATTATATATTGGACCTCTGCTACTTTATTAAATGTGTTTTATGAAAGCCTACTAAATCAATCTTTTTTTATATGTAATTAGTACAGTTTTATGCTTATTTTTAAGCTTTCTACTTGCACATTATAGAGATTGATTTTCTATTGTTGCTATGCCTACACAAGGCATCTGCAGACACAAAGTTATATTCAAACAAGGTTCGAAGGTACATAATGACATGTCAAAACAAATGGACATTGGTTTTCACAATATGCAATAAATATTTAGTTCTTTAATAACTTATTTTGAGGATCATTGTAAACGGCTCTTGCTGATGCATATACCTACTGTGAACAATATCGTTTAAGTACCATATTTTTTTTCTAAATTGATTTTAACTAAATACTCAAATATATTGCACTTTTGTGATTCTAAATGCAGTGGATTGTTCAGCTTTTAATTTTCTTTCTAAATATGTACTAAAAATATATAGGTTTTGACCACTAGGAGAGCAAAAGTAAAAGGTGGTTCTGTATTTTATAACCAAAATTTTTAATGTCGGTTAAATTCAAAATGGTGTATCAAGTAAATTTTTTTAATATCATTTCTGGTTGTAAGTGTAATTACTTTTACAGTTCCAGAAAGGGCATAGAAGTAATACAATACTATTTATTTATTTCAGCATATATTTAATGTTATAAATAAACTATTCCATTTATATTCGACATGGTTTGAAAACAAATTATTTAACGGGTCATCTTCAAGAAAGTCAAGAACTTACTGTTACAAATAAGTAAGGGTATAGTCTATAGTTTTTCATAAATGTTTAGTTAGATTACACTTATTTCTACACAATTTATTACCATTTTTATGACGTTTGGAACTCCTCACCTATTGTAGAAAAGACTAGAAATATGTTCTCTTGAACAATTTGTTTTTATACTATTATTATTCTTAGCCCTTGCTGCAACAACCATTAAGTATTCTTTAACTATTTAAGTCTTGTGGACAGTGCTAAATGTTTTAAGGTTTGGAATAAATTTCAATAGCAAGGCAGACGTTTAATTCTGTAAAGCAATGAATTCATTCCTCCTTTGACAGTCTAAAAATAATTATACCAAGTAGAAGGAAGGTAGCAAAAGATCAATTAAGCTACTCTCTTCGACATATTTAAAATGGGTTTTTTTCTGACAATTTATCGCAAATAAATAATTTATATTTTAAATTACAATACCTTGTTTTAAAACACCAATTTAAAAGCTTTTACCACAGGAACAGATTTAATTTAGTCAAGTTAGCACCATATAAGGTACAAAGTGATTTTTTAAAAAGTCAATTGCAGCAAGCCTAGAAAAAAAGCTATTCCGTCTGCAGTCAGCTGTAATGAGCTTTGAATGACATTTACCTGTATGTGAAACTGTGTGACAGTTCAGGTAGTTAAAAATTTTGGCCCAACAAAATGTGAAAATGAACAAGTATTTAGTTGCAACTGATTTGTAATTTATTAAGGTAAGTAAATTACAGGTTTTTCGTCAAGATTTTTTTCTTTCTGTTACAATTTTCATATTGTCAGATTCTAAAGTTTAATACAGACGGGAGAATCCCTAGGCTACTGCAATTGACTTTAAAAAATCACTTTGTACCTACCTTATATTATATCCCCTGATTAAGGCTGACATATGACCATTTCTTTTAAAATAAGATGTGCTATGTAATTGTCAGTTAACTTACTATAATATATGCAGCAAAAGTTTAAAATTATTTATAATAAATAAACATGTAAATGTGAGGGTACCTATGTATATGATCTCCATTCAGTTCACCGCAAAAAGCTTTCTATACTTACGGATTATTTAGATATTTATTTTTAACAGCAAACAAGTAGTTTTTTAATTGTTAATATAATTTTTAACAGAAATTGTTTTTTAAAGTTTGAGTGCTTGATCATTCTGAAGATGTAAGCTTCAATGTCTTGTGAAACATTAGTTGTATGGTGTTGCAAACAGCAAACAATATCTCCTATGTGAAAATCTGTCATTTTACAGGAAATACAAAAACCTGTTGTTTTTTTATACTGATCTTGCCAATAGGGTCTAAAACATTTTTATTATTTATAAATACAACACATTTTAGCATAAACATCACTTTTTTTGTTGGTGGCCATCAAAAAGTACATAGAGGAGATATTGATATTCATTTTATTGCAGGTAGGTGGTTTTGCATTTTTAGGTGAGTTGTCTAAATGTTGCACGAGAAAAATTTGAGTCAGATAGGCCGAATTATAAACACAATTATAAGTTAAAAAAAATAGATCATTTTATTTTTTTCAGCATGTATTTTTGGAAGATATCTACATCACGTATCACAGAAAAATTTAGTAATACATTTACAAGAATGTCATTTCTATTTTGATAGATGCAGCCATCTGAAAATAATACAGTCCGTAACTTTTGACTGACACAGAATTTTTCTACATGCTCTAGTATGATAGAAGTAAAAGTAGAAGCTTGAAGATCTGAATCTGCTTCCATGAACCAATAAAATTCATGAAAAGCCAAATTGTACACGGTGGCAATATAGCTTTGTCTAAAAACAATTGCACTAGCATTTACATTAAGGCTCACTTTGACATCCTGCAGCCTGCAGATCCATCGTTAGAGTAGCACGACTATTTGCTTCTGAATTAATTTTATCTATTTCTTTTTCATAACGAGCTCATCATTTTAGCAATGCCTACACTTCATTGTTCAATCGACACATTGCCTACATTATATGCAGCATACTTTGATCTCTTTTTTATAAATAGAAATATTTTTTCTTGCAGCTTCTTAGTAAAAACCTGTCTGGATAAAGGTGTTTGCTCGTGGTCTTGGCAATAATTTTTATAGTGATTCAGAACATCCTCCATTAATACAAACATTGGTTATAAATATAAGTTAGAGGTATTTTGGATAATGGAATGGTAGTCGTGATAGTTTATCTACAAATGCATGTAAAAGCTAGAAGTCTAGAATTCTGTCAGATATAGACAATTTTCTTTCAGAACGTAAAAACTTCTTATTGAAGAATAGTTATAGGTGTTTTGGTTTACTTACGATTGTACGGTAAAAGACCCTGTCACCAATGTATTAAGAATCATAGTGAGGCAGACAATTTGTTTCTCTGTCACTACTTTTAATGGGAAAAGTTTAGTGAATTGTATCTTCACGGCTTGAATTTCCTTCAGAAGTCATACTTTGATGTTAACCTTTGACTCATATGATTTCCAAGTGGAGGTAGTGGGAATAATGCATGGTGTAATTCTTGAACGATAGATCAAGAACCAACATAATGGTATCTACTATCTACAGTGGCAGCAGAGCTGCTTTACTAGCCCCGGGTAGTTGCAAAATTACCTCAGGAATGGTACTGAAGTGCCGTGAAGCTCTCGACGGTATCTCAAAAGGTAATGTCATTTCTTTTGTAGGTATGGGTGAAAGGACATGGCGGAAACTACGACAATAAGGAGGCTGATGAGATTGCGAGACTGGTCTCCGAACAACCTATTTCGGGACCAGAACCCGTTATGCCTATATGCTTGAGGGCATTAAAATTTATGCTATACCAAGAAACCCAAAAAAACTCCACACGAAGATGGGTAAATACCGAAAGTTGTCGTCATGCAAGACCTGCTATTATATTATACTATATACCTATTGTATAGTTATATTATTATATTATGTTTTATATGTATATTTAAGCCCATACTATAGCTAGGCTAAACACGTAAACTATTGTAGTAATAATTATTGTGCACTCTATAACACATACGCTAAATAAATAAGGCCTGCTATTACTGCACCCTCGCCAAAACAGCCAAATTTTGTGTGCAACTGTCCTGAAAGAACCTGCGACTAGTTGTAGGTAGGTATCTTATCTGGACACTGCAGCCTAAATTAACACATGCATAGGATGGCACTGGCGGACAGACAAACTGTCGAGGATGCAACGGGGATAACGAGACGGCAGAACACGTCCTCTGTCACTGCCCAGCTCTCACAAGTCACAACAATCAGAGGATCCATGTTGGCAGACTTCTGGCCTGATATGGCCGAAATCAGCAACACCCCAGTTGCGGATGTCCTCAAGTACATCCAAATGAATGGATGGCTTGGGTGATGCCCAAATTGGGGAGGCAGTAAAATGGGCCCACCTTTGTGGCCTAAGTGTAGGTGAGGTAACTCACCCTCCCAAAATTTACAATCACAATGACGATGATTTATATGATGCTATAAAATTTCTAATCCCAACTTGTCTCAGACCAAAAGCTTTTTGTTTCTGTTCTTTTTTCAAGTGTTTGGGATTGTTAACGTTCTCCTCTTGGTTTCGTTTTCTTCATCATCCCATTCAATTTTAATAGTATCAGTCGGGAAATGTATAGCTGCATTGTCATTGCACTTGGATTATCATGTTCCGGTTTGGTTTAAGACTTGATTTTAGCAGCAAGGCAAAGTTACAATATAGGTGATTTTAAATTACAAATGACAAGACTATAGTAACAGTAGAAAACTGGTTCGCATGTTGGATGTAGGGGAGAAGGTGGGGCAATAGCGCTAAGTTTTTTTTAAACTGCTCTAACTTGAATATTAATAGTTTCTTTGATTTCAATTTAGGGTGGCATACCAATTCATCGTTTATTTGTAAATATGTAATATGTAAATAATATAACATCCTCTATAGTAATTAATTTCGTCTTTAAATTTATGTAAAAGATTTATAAAAAAAAATGTGTCAATAAAAAATTATATTCCTTATCTTTGTTATGTTTTACGTTTACAATATATTAAGTTTAACATAATATATAGGTACTGGAGTTTTATGTTATTCAACATTTTTTTTTTGTTGTATTGATATAAAACTGCAGTTTTATTATAACTGAAAGTTCAGTTTTCAAATTCAAAATTCCCGCTTGTGAGTTTAGTTCATCTCCCGACCACCAGAGTATACGCTCAAAAAGCACTTTTTCTACAATCGATATCCAAAGTAGGCATTTGCGCTCGTATTTGACAACGCAAACGTCATCTTTTTCGATGAATGTCACTTTGTCGCTTATAAGCGACTAAATAAAAAAAACGCTCGCTCTCCCAATTATTAACTATAAATCAAATATGCATTGCTCAGAGTATCCATTGTCAACAAGTAAATGACATCTTCCATTTGAGTGAAAAATTTCCTAAATAATAATCGTATGTGAGCGTGAAGCAGCAAAAATGGAAGAAGAAAATGATTGTAGTGATTTTTCATGTACACCACCTGAAATTGCAAGCGCCGCTAAAGTCGCGACTTTAAACCTATTGCCAGAAAAGTCGCGGGGGAAGTATGAAAAGCAGTACGAACTCTTCATCACATGGTGTAATTCAAGGAAAGTTAGAAGGTACACTGAAAACGTAATGATGGCTTACTTTAGCGAAAAAGCTAAAACTATGAATTCTGCTACACTTTGGTCGGTGTACTCAGTGCTACGATCTGTATTAACTGTAAGAAACAATATTGACATCAGCCAATATACGAAGTTAATCGCATACCTAAAACGCCAATCTGTAGGATACAAACCAAAAAAATCAAGAACTTTCACCAAAGAAGAATTGTTCAAATTCCTCTATGAAGCGCCAGATGAAATATTTTTAAAGAAAAAGATAAATAACACTACTCATTACTCTGTAAATATTAATAAGCTATTTTATTGACAGGTAGTATTAATTATGGGAGTTTTCGGTGCATGTAGACGAGATGAACTTGTGAAAATGACCATAGAAGACATTGAAGACAAAGATTCGCTATTAATAGTAAAAATTCCTGACTCAAAAACAAGAAAAAGTCGTGTCTTTACTGTTACTAATAGTGAAGAACTTGATTTTTTATCATTCTACAGAAGGTATGTTGCGTTGAGACCATCAGATTACGACAACCCATATCGTCTATTTCTACGATATTGTAACGGAAAATGCTCTAAACAAGTGGTGGGAATGAATATAATTGGAAAAATACCCTGTGAAATCGCCCAGTATTTGAATTTATCAGATTATAAATTATATACAGGTCACAGTTTTCGTCGCACGTCAGCTACTCTTCTAATTAATGGAGTAGGTGATATCATCCAACTGAAACGTCATGGAGGTTGGAAAAGTTCTTCTACAGCCGAGGGATACATTGAAGAAAGCATTAATAATAAAATTGAAACGGCACAGAAAATCTTGGGTAAAGGTGAATCATCTAAAGTGCAAATTGTTGAATCAGTAACAATGGCGGAACATACAATTTCAAACTCATCTAGACTTTCTTCATCGTCTGGAATTGTCATAAAAATTTGTAAGAACTGTACTTTTAATTTTCATTCCTCAAATTAAATAAATTTTTGGAAATATGTGAACTCTCGATTGTAGAAAAAATCTTGTGTGTAATTCGAGCGCAAATTCATTGTCGATTTCAAGAGATTGCCGCGCTCCTTCGTCGCGCGGCAACTGTCTCTTTCAATCGACAATATATCATTTTGCGCTCTTAATACACAAATAGCTATTGTGTGTGCGTTAAGGGTACGTTTATGTTGGAGCTGCGATAAACGATAAGAGCGACGATACTAGCGAAGCAAAGAAAATGATGTCATTATTTTATATGCAGGTGTTTATATTGGAGCGACGCGTTGAGACACGCTTGATAGCCGAGCAACGATAAGAGCGGTACTGCCTATTTTCTTTGCTTTTATTAGGTGTGCTCGGCATGGATATTGACAGCTTAATTAGTGAAGTATTTGTTAGATCCCCCTTGTGGGATCAAAAAGATAAAAATCATCATAACAGATTTGTTCTCGACAAATTATGGGACGAAGTAGCTGTAAAATTGAATACAACACGTAAGTAGAAATTTTAATTAATATTAAACATTAGTAATTTCTTTAAGTAGGTGTGAACAATAATAGGAAATTTATACAGAAAAATGTATAATAATAGTAATAGTATTTAAATTGGATTGCGACAAAGATACGTTTTAAATAGACTGCGAATATTTTCAGCAGCTTGGTTTGGTCTTCCAGTATTACTTGGTGTGATATGTCTTGGTTTGGTTGTGCTTGTTTCTTGAACGTGATGGTTAATACCTTCTCTGTCAATAATAATATTATGTAGCAAACAGATACACTTAACAATATCATCAGCTACATCTGTAGATGTTTGTATTGCTGTTCCTAAAATTCTCCACTTAGAATACAGTATTCCAAAAGCACATTCAACAGTTCTTCGTGCTCTTGATAATCTAGCATTAAAGTATTCTTTATCTGCATCAATTTGTTGTCTTCCATAAGGTTTTAATAGATTAGGGAGAAGTGGATAGGCTTCATCGCCTATGATAACATGAGGTACAGTGATGTCTGAGTTTGGTAAAGCACATTCATTGGGAATGTTCAGTCGCCCATCTGACAAGTACAAAAACAAGGCTGAAGACCTAAAAGTTCCCCCATCACTCTGTTTGCCATAACCTCCAACATCAATGTTTATAAATCTATAATTAGCATCAACTAATCCTTGCAAAACAATTGAAAAATATTTTTTATAGTTATAAAACATTGTACCAGAATGAGCAGGGCAGTTTAATCTAATATGTTTCCCGTCAATGGAGCCAATGCAGTTAGGGAAGTTCCAAATCTTATAATAATCGTCTGCTATTTCCCTAAAATCATGTTCGCTGGGAATTTTCATGTGTAACGGTTGAAGTGTTTCCCAGATCATTTTAAGCAGCTCTCTAACAATTTTTGAAATTGTTGCAACTCCCATCCGGAAAGTAAATGCCAAACTTCTAAACGATTGACCAGTTGATAAATACCTGTAATGTAATACAAGCCGCTTAGTTCAGCTTATTTTTTTACTATTTTTAATAATGTATTCTTTACAGTTTTTTTTTATTTATTTTAGGGACAGTAGTACGAAATAAATGGAAGAGTTTACGGGATAAATTTAGGACTACCTTGGCGTCGATTCCTAAACCGAAATCTGGATATCCCCAAATAAATGATTATACAGGAGAATGGAAGTACTTTAAAAGCCTTTTGTTTTTAAAAGATCAATTTACTCCAAGGAAATCGGAGGGCAATTTCCCCAAAAATGATGATGAATATATTTTGGATGAGTCATCCCAATTGTTACGAGGTGAAAGTGACGAAGATGACGTATGTGAACAGGCAGTAGAAGACATTATCCAATCTCCACTAGAGCATCTTGAACATTTGGACTCAGCACCGTCTAGCGTTACGCCATCTTCATCCCGAGCTTCAAGTTCTGCTAGAAACTATCCCAAAAAGCGTTTAGCAAAAGAAGATATCGGTCAGGCTTTACTACAGGTAGAAAAGCAAAAACTGGAATTTTTAGAACAAAAAAGGAATAAAAATGAAGAAGATGAAGATTTGAATTTTTTTAAAAGCTTACTACCACATGTAAGAACATTTTCAGCTTACGATAAGCTAGAATACAGAATGAGGATAATGAAATTAACTCAGGAATTCGTCAAACCAAGCGAAAACACTCATACTGCTACTTTCTCTTGCGTCTGATTATGTTTTGAATTATCTATTATAATTTTTTTTAATAAAATATTACTACATTTACTTACCTGATTGTAATCATTAGCCGCTCTTCGGATAAAATTGGTCTACTATGACAATTTCTCCATCTTTTTTCAATCCCATCAGAGATGTGCGGAAGTATGTAATCAAAGGTATCTATTCTCATTCTCATATATTCCATAAATTTTGCAGGGTGTTGCATTAATTGTTTGTAAAGATGATGAAATTCTCCAAACATGTACCTTTGGGTATTTATAGCGTGTGCAGAGAATTTGCGTTTTTTATTTGCAGTTTCAACAATATAATACTTTACAGCATTTGAAGTTAAAAGTATTTCTTCTTCCGAATCACTCATTTTTAAAGAAATATTTTTAATTAATTGGTTTGATTTAAGATAATAAGTGAAACGTCACCTACAAAGCAGAGATCGTCGCTATTGTCGAAGCTCCACTATAAACTGCATATCATAGAATGAATTTTGCGCTGCTCTTGTCGCTGCTCTCATCGCTGCTCTCATCATTTATCGCAGCTTCAACATAAACGTACCCCTTAGGTATCTATAAAAGTAAGTGATTTGTGTTCACCAGTACACTCTTAACAACGAGCTCGAAACCCAAAGGCTTCCAAACGGCGGAAAGGCCTGACAAGTTACAGCAAAGGCGGTCGAACGGCAGTTAATTTTAGGAACGGATAATCGAATAACAGGATCCTTTAAGACGGATTTTAGAAGAAAGCTTGAGGAATAAGTATTCAGGAATAAGTCCCCTCCAACTGGCCGGGTGCTGGGTTTTATATCCACCATTTTGCGCTCCAGTCATGCGCGCCATCCCACTCTTGTCTGGAGGGGATGCCGGTTGTGGAACTTTCCTTTCGAAGATGGCCGGACACTTGCTCGCATATAAATAACACTCCATTTCTATGCCTGCTCGTGTCGCCATGATTTTAGTGTATACCTATAGTATAGTAAAGTAAATAACTTTGGAATATCTGTAAAATTACAAATCGCACCGTAATGGGAAAATTACAATTTTCAGCAGGCTTCTGGTGTGATTGCCATCGGTGTAGCCTGGACTGGGGGTTGTCGTCAAGTGAGAAAGGGCTTGGATGACGAGGCTGGAGATCTTGTCGGTGCGCATCCTTATGAAGTTTCCTGCGCCTGGACGGATGCCGTCGACGCTACCGGACCGACGTCACCGAGACTGGGGGCGCCGCACCTCCTCGTGACGGGAACCGGCGACCAAGCTCCTCCTGGATAGGACCTCGTGGAGACATGGCCTTCGTCTAGGCATCAACGAGCGGAAGTACTTCGGGTGTACTTTCCACTATACTACCGGGGATTCCGATTCTGGTCGGGCCTAGATCAACATCCATCCCAGGAGGTGTCCCTGGCTTCAACGGGACGCCATGACGACTTAAGGTCGTGGGAGGCGGTGAGTAGTATAAGCAAATCTCTTCGCCCTTGGTCGGCAGAGTCGTTGGCAACGGCCCAAACAATTTTTCCATCTTCTGGATAAGTGTTAATTTGTGCAGGCCTGACTCCGTTCGGACAGACAGCTTGGACCAGGCGATGGAATGGAGAGCGTAGCTGGTCCAACTCCATCCACCTGGACTGGCTGCTTCGGTATGTACTGCGCCGGATTCCATGGTCTGCTCTTACATCCTGGCCTTCTCCTTCTGCTAGCTCGGAACTTATGGGCAGCTGGCTTAGTCGTTGCCATGATGGCCACTCATCTTCGGTTCTGTGCCGGACCTGTAACTCACCTTGCTTGGATGTTATCAGTACCCCCACCGCGGTCTTGGGCAGGGGTAGGTCTCGCTACGTGCGCAGCTTTTAGGTTCTTGACGTGAGACCCCCCCAAGGGTTGCTTCGTGTTCGGATCACGAAGCTCCACGATCACGGGGGAGATAACGATCTTCACTTCCAACGGGCCTACGAATCTTGGGACGAGCGTCGCTATGAAGCCCCGGGCTGCGTTGGACAGCACCTGCTCCCTCCGGAACACCAGCTCCCCCACCTTTGGTCGACGCTCGCGTCTCCGGAGATTGTAATGATGGTTCTGCTTCACGAACGCCTTCGCCAGGTTGTGTCCGACCAGCTGGAGGATCTCTTTCAGCTTTCCTAGCTTCTACTGATAGACGTGGTGATGGGCTGGCAGGTCTTTGTCCACGGCGGGGTCGGTTTTCTCGCGTATTGACTTCGGAGGCAGCAATTCTCGCCCGTAGTTCAGCATGGCTGGGGAGAACCCGGTAGATTCCTGCACAGATGAATTAATCGCGAACATTACCTCTGGGAGTTACGCATCCCAAGCTTTCTGGTTTCCTCGCGAATGTTGCTTGATCATCGTCCCAATGATCTTATTGGCCCTCCCGATGGGGTTGACCTGGTGGGATAAATTGGTGTTTTATGCCAAAAGTTTTAGTTAGGTATGCAATCTTGGAAGGCCTGGGTCACCGTCTGCGCCGTGGGTTTTCGCAGGGGGTGCACCTCCACCCACCTAGTGAACCTAACCTGAAACACGAGTAAATACAACATGGCCCTTGGACTATCTACTCAAGGGCCCTATTGAGTCTATACTCACGATTTCCCACGGTCCTCGGACTCATGACCAACACATCTTACCGGCAGGGAGTTGTTGCGGCTGTTTATGTTCCTGGCAATTTTGACAGGACCGGACATGGCGGGTGGCGTCTCTGAACATCCCGGGCCACTAGTAATGTTGTGCCAGCCTCAAAATGGTCTTGGAGACCCCCCAGATGTCCCGGTTGTTCGTGGTACTAGGACGGCTCTCCTCTGGGGCTTGGCTACACACAGCTTCCACAGTGGATGGAAACCCTCGGCGAGTTTGGCCGACGTGCTCGAAAAACACCTAAATAATTTTTCATTTTCTATTTTCATCATCCTATCAGCGGAATTGGTTAGTTCGATGTTCTCTTGGGAGCGGGACAAGGCATCAGCCACCTTATTTAGAGCCCCCTTTAGGTATGTGATCGCGAAATCATAATGCTGCAGTTCCAGGAACAGAGCATGAGTCGTCCGGTGCGGTTAGATAGGGATTTAAGCCATTTTGAATTTCGGTGGTCGCTCACCACCGTAAAATGGTACCCCTTAAGGTAGCCCTTCAGTTTCCGGACCGCCCATATTACGCTCAGGCACTCGATCGTTGAATAGCTTTTCTCTGCAGGGGACAACGTTCGACTGGCTTAGGTAATGGCCCTCTCGTCTCCGTCTTGGCCTTGAGTCAACACGGCTCCCAAACCCATATTTCTGGCATCCGTCTGTAATACAAAGGGGACGGCGAAGTCGCGGCAGGCCAGGACCGCCGTCGTGGTGAGAGCTTGCTTCAGTAGGGTAAACGCTTCTTCCTGACTCGGACCCCATGTAAAGTTCTTGTCTTTTCGCCGGAGTTTGGTCAAGGGTACGGTTAGCTGGGAGAATCCGGGGACGAACTTCCTGTACCAAGAAGCCATGCCTAGGAAGCGGCGAACCTCCTTGATATTGTCGGGGACCTTCACCTGGAGGATCGCTTCTATCTTCTTTGGGTCGGGTTGGATCCCCTGGCGGTTGACCCGATGTCCCAGGTATTTCAGTTCAGTACGGCAGAATTCGCACTTCTCGGGTTGTAGCTGCAGGTTGCCGCTCTCAGTCGATTGAAGGCGGTCTTCAGGTGGTGGAGATGCTCGGTAAAGGTTTTACTCACCACCATTATGTCGTCCAGGTAACAAAAGGCATTTGGTTCTAGCTCCGTGCAGATTATCTTGTCCAGTAATCGCTGGAAGGTTGCAGGAGTAGCTTGAAGGCCAAAGGACATGACCCTGAACTGGAATAGCCCTCCTGCCTGCCTGGCACCGTAAATGCGGTCACTGCTTTACTTTCCTGGGAGAGTATGGTGCGAGTTAGCATCAGACGCAATTAGAAGGTCCTTCCCCTTATTCCTACAATATATAATCAACTCCTCCAGTTAGCTGGTGGGCGGTGGTGTTGGCGAGTCAAACGGCA
>JABXWE010060134.1:0-13470 GCA_014611495.1 Limonius californicus
TCTGTGGCACTCTAAATGCGCAACACAGGCATAGGAGAGAAGATCGCTACGTCTCGTAAGAGACAAAGCACCCTAAGAAGAAGAAGAATGTTTGAATTGTACCAGAAGGACAATATTTTCATTATCAATGATTTTCTATCTTGCAGATTATTATATACAAGTGTCATGTTTTCTTATCATTTGTACTGCCAACTTTGATTAAGTGGATTGCACCCACATTGCTTGGAAACGTGTCCAACATCACTGGGATGCGAAATTAAGTGAGATTATGACGACATTTCGTACGTACTCGGCGATGACTTGGTTTCTCTATAGATTTTTTAATAGATAATTTATGTTTAGTTAAGGAATTGTGCCTTCTGCTTCATCGTCGTTTCTGGCGCAGCACATGGGTCAATTTTATGTCCTATGACTTCTAGTATTGAGTAATATGTATAATATAATAAACAGCACCTTCAAATATTAAGTTTTGTTGAACAAACGCAAACCTTCAAAGGGAAAACGCAGCGGAAAGATATTTAAGACGTTTCAAAACCTTTCGGACAAACTTAACATACAGTCTCTTGATAATAGTATACAACGTTTCTATATGCAACGGATACGAACCGAATGTGACGTCATTAAATTTTAGACACCTTTAAAATCTGTTAATGTAACTTAATTTTTGTCCAATTGAATGCTTTCCTACTTGTAAAACTTGGATTGCCATGGTTTTCAATTAACTATTACTATGATAATTAAAACATTTGAAGTATGAAACGGTTGATACAAGATGTGATACTTTAATTACTTTCAGCGATATATACATACAGCTGTAACACACAATTTAGCAAGAACACAACTGTAGGTTGCTTAAACTAAGGAAAAATACAACATTCTGTCCAATATCAATTGTGATTGGCATTAACATGTAGATGTATACTAAGGGGACAACGTACAGAGGCACAACCCACTTTTTATCAATTAAAGGCTTATATTTGCTTACTTTTCTTTAAGTTTATATACTATCAATCTGAAACCCATTTCTAGGAATATATGTAAACGTACACGTATTTTCTCAAATTTCTTAAGTATGTGATAAATAGCCACATTTTCTTCAGAATAGACCGCATTATCTTATTTATAGCTCTAATTTGAAATATGTATTTCTGGATATAAATTAATTGTTAGAATTGTATCATACGTAGGTACACAGGATGTCCCTTATCTGCTAAAACTGGAGTGCAGTTCCATATTCTACATCAACAACCGAAACAAATAGCTCAGAAACGGTTTGCTTATTGGAAATTACCTTTAAAATACGAACAGATTGTAATTTTTAAAAGGGAGAACGTAGATGTAAACTAAAGACAAACTTGCAAACAAGAAACAATGCTAGATAATACATAATTAAGTTGGCAAAAATTCAATATCAAAATAATCCTGCATACCTCGTGGTTGCCGTATAGTTAAACATGATTAAAGTCTACACTATAACGTTGAAGAACACATTTCTTATCTGCCAGAGAACTTTGGGATTCTGTTTTAATTTTTAAAAATATTTGTTGTGTAGGAAAGCACCATGTAACATAATAATAAATAAATATGTTTCTTGCAGATATTTCGTTCATCAAAGAAACTAAATAAAGAAGGAAAAAATACCATTTGCAGTGGTTTTCTTATTGAACACTGTTCTAGGTGATTGGCTCGCCACCACTTGCTCGCCGCCATTTGCTCGCCACCGATTGCTCGATTGCCGATTGCTCGCTTAGAAGGATGCTCGCCATCCGTTTGCCCCACAGTCAACTTTCCGGCAATACTAAATATAACGCAACAAAATTAACTTATATTTTGTTCGGCACCTTCATTTGTAACATAATTTAGCACAACTGTTGCTATATAATTAAAGCCTTTATTTTTATTTTCAGACACCAAACGTATAGGGAGAGTATTATTATATTCTAATAGATTTTGATATTTGTATCCTCGCCCGGCAGAAATAATTCCAGTTGCGCGGAAGACGGAAATGGGGTCTAGTCTCTAGATTACCCTCGTGTTTTGGTGTTTTTATAATAATTTTGAAATACCAAAATGTGCAAACTTCTAATGAAAGCTTGCCCATGATAATGTAATTGTAATACTTCTGTTTTTACAACCAGTTGCAGTTGTTGACCTGCAGACTAAAAAAGGTAATAAATTTTGACATTCAGATAAAAAACATTTACTCAATAAAAATTCTTCTTACAAATAGTCAAAAAATTACTTCTAACATGATTTCCATTTTTTTACAGTAGCCTGCCCGTATGCCTTACAAATAAATTTTAAACAACTATCACGTTTATTATTATTATTGTATACAATGATAACAAATAAATAAATATTAATCTATATGGATGACAATATATCTCCTTGCTTAACAACCAATCAGTGGATTTCAAATTTTGAAATTCATCCAATAGAATCGGAACTACAGTGAAAATATAGCTTGTCGCTGTATTTTCACGGTGATAAACCTGCTTAGTTTTTGTTTTACTAACTGTCAAGTGAAAATAATGATTTAAATTATAAACGTCAAATTTATGTGTTTTGACAGTTATCTTTATTTTTCAATGGTGACACGATTTTTCTTTATTTCAAATCGATATATTGTCGTCCTAAATATTATTCGTGGTATGATTAATAACCTATAATTTTTTGGAATATCAATTCATTGGCAATCCCAATGCAAGAAAATACAACTCGTCCTGCGGACTCGTTGTATTTTCAGCTTTGGGATTACAATTCATTAATATTCCAAACAATTATCGGTAATAATCATACCACTTATTATATTACCCCTGAAAATATAAGAACAAGCAACCCTGCCTTGAGTATCAACATTCGTCAAGTGAATGTAATATTTTGAAAATTACCAACAGCATTCCAAGTTATTCAGAAAATATTTTATTGTATGAATACATTGCTCGTTGAGTATCTGTCTGTGGCGAGCAACCAGTTGTCGAGCGTAGAGGCCCGTGAGCAAACCGCAAGCGAGCAAACGGTGGCGAGAAAGTGGGCGGACACCTTATTATACTAAGAGCTGCATTAGCTAATACTTAGCAATACTTTTCAATATTAGATTTTCTTCATCAAATGTTCGCCGAGTGTAACTAGAAAATCAGAATTGAGGTATCAACATCGTCCCCGCCCCCCCGTTTTTCAGCTGATACAATATACTGGTCATCATTAATATGTTAGTAGAACAATATAAACAGGCACGATATAACCGTAAACTATCAACGTAAAATAATACTTTCTTTGTATAATAGTCACAATGAATACCACGCAAGGTTTAATTTTACTAACGTAAATTTGATGACTGTTAATGTAGATATAAGCTCTAGTAGTCTCTAAGTTTGTTAGTATTCACCTGATGACGACTGTAGATACCTAACAGTCGAAACGTTGTGTAATTACTGTGTTTTTAAAATAAAGACAATGGAAGTCCAAACTACTGATTTTATTTCAACCACATCATTTTCTACCACATTCAAACGGACGTTCATGTAGACATTTGTCAATTTTAAGTAATTTCACTTGCGAAATTGATCATCACTTTCTTGGTGTTGAACAACTTTTCGGATAAAAACCGAATACTCGCATTATTCGCATAAATTAAACCTTTTATGATATTACGAATTACGAAATATTATAAACTTCCACACTAAAATCGTGAAAACTGTCAAAGCAAAATACAATTTTCCTCGCGTAGTAACCATTATGAATACTGAACGAGATTTGGTTCTGGTACCACTTGATGTTTATTAATACTCAGATTTGGTCTGTTAGTAAAGTTGATAACAAATTACGCGCTTGAAAGTTTGAGATATTTTTAAATATATTACTTGGGATCCTACTAAAAAACAAACTCTATAGCAGTATGAATTTTTATCTCTTATGGTATTGCATTTGACAATATGGATGGAAAATTTAATATATATACGAAAATTTGTGGGACAGTTGTCCGGAGCCATCAAGAAAGTGATTTTGATAGCCAATACCGCTAGCGAAATTAATTATTTATTTAATTGATTACGTTAAAGTTGCAAATAGTAGCGTAATCTCTGTTATACGTAAACAGAATAATATGTGAGCACTACGGTATAAAAATAGCTGATATTTACTAGTTTGAGTGTGGATTGTATTTGTGCGCAATATTTTGATACACTATGCGTAACGATTTCACACTTTGGAGCTCAACAATTAAAGTGGTTGAGCACATCGAAATTTCGTGAATTTATTTGCTTGTCTAAATTCCAAATGGCCTAGTAATTAAGAATAATTTTTAATAGCAACAGTAATTCACACATCAATGCACTGTATGTCAAAGGATATATTCTGATAGTTGGTTTTTTCTTCTAACAAGTATAAGATATTTTTTAGAAACATCATATACTACATATAACCCTTGTATCATTGAAAAAGGAAACAAATAAGCTTTCTAACATAATGAAGTTTTGATATTAGATCATTAGGAAAAATATGATTATATTGTAGATTGACAAATAAAAAGTAGAAAAATCCTTAAGATTACATAGAAATTGGAGTTTACACATTGAAATGTATTAAATAACTAAGATGTTTCTGATTGTCCAAAGGCAATTTTCATATCTTTGTATATTTCAAATAAGGTGTACATTTGACGAAAAAATTCTCTTTCATTTCCTGCCGTTTTAGAGATCGCAATAATAAACTTCAAATACGCATACTTTGTCACAAATTTCCATTTATTGATATAAATTCCAATAAACCTAGTCACATTTGAATGTAGACTTTTTGTTGATTTCAGTTCCCAATTCCCTTTAATTTACATTTTATATGTCTTGGTGAAGTTCACTGAAATTGTTTCTTGCACTTATATGAAGTCGTAAACGTTCGAGGCAGAAAATGAAGTTTTCGCGTTGGTGTAGAAAGAAAACGAAAACAAACCTAGCAACCCGTTAAACAAACGTGCAATTAAATAAAACGCTTTCAAGCAAAGAGTCCTACCCCCAGTTACACACTAGAAATTCTTGCATTCTACCCCCAGAAACATTAGCTTCCGGGATTTTCCTAGAACTACAATTACTTTACTTTGTGCCGTTATTTGTGTTGGGAAAAGCCTGAAGCTGTCGGACTTGTTGGTGGTCAGCCAAGCTCAAAATGTCCGTTTTTCTTGAAAAATCTAGTAAACCGGTTGATAACCTCGGGGTATCTTTTGATGTTGCTTTTGAATTGCCGAATCACTTATGTGGAATTTTGCATCTTGTTTAGATGTAACTTAGAATGTTTTTAGATTCCCAATATTTAGTAGCTTCACATTTTTCACATATATTCAATTTACCCTTTGAATAATACTTTAACCATTTTTATGTGACTGTATTGTATGAAACTAATTTTATTTATTCAAATACTTTAATTGTTTGTAAAGTTTGAATAAAGAAAAGTGTAATGTTCAATACAGCTAAACAACCGGTAAAGCTTGAACAAAAATTAAATGAAAGGAATACGTCCATAACAATGCGCTGAATAGTAATCCGTACATGTTAAACACTCATAGAAATCAACAAAAATATGAAAATTATAAGATCCTCCAATGCAATAGGAAGAACACGAATGCACCAGTTGAAAAATGAAAACGGAGACATAGTACAAGAAAGAAACGAACTCATACATATAGTTGAAAACTTTTACGAAAATCTGTATTTTTCAGTAAATCCAAGACCACTGCATCCCCTTGTGGTTACAAATGTCGGGTCAGAAGGCATACTCGAAATTACAAACGAGGAAATTAAACTTGCTCTTTGCCAAATGAAAAACGGTCACGCCTGTTAAGGATGGTATCAATCGAGACATGTTGCAATTAGGAGGAGCAGCAACCCTAGAAGCTATGAATGTTCTTTTGAATAAATGCCTTCAAAATGGAAAAATTCCCGATAGCTGGAACAAGTCATCCTGGTACATAAAAAAGCGAGAAATTAAATATCGAAAACGATCAACCAATAAGTCTCCTTCCACATGGATGCAAGCAATTATTACCAATAGACTATCCAACAAGTTTGACAGCTGTCAGAACACGCGGGTTTTCGCAAAGGATATGGCACAGATGAACAGATACAAAACATCAGAACATTAATCGAAAAATGCAAAGAATATAATATATACATACACTTAGCATTCGTTGACTTCAATAAAGTATTTGATTCTGTTAAATTGTGGGCTATATTCCAAGCAACGGATAATGCAAGAATAGATTCTAGGTATAGAAATATTATTAAAATATATACGGAAAAGCAACATACAAGTAAAAATCGTTGAGAATCTAGTAACCCGACCCATAACTGTCCAGCGAGGAGTGACACAGGGAGATACTATCTCTCCGAAATTTTTCACATTGTCATTGGAAGATGTGTTTAAGCAACTCAACTGGGATCATAAAGGTATTAATTTTGATGGTCGATACCTTAATCACTTCGCTTCGCGGACGACATCGTGTTAATTAGCAGCAACTTAAAAGAGCTACAGGGAGTGCTTTCAGAACTAAAAACAGCTTCGGAGAAACTAGGCTTAACAATGAATCTAGCAAAGACCAAAGTTCTTACAACAGACGAAACACCAACTCAGGTGGGAGATCAAATAATCGAAAGAGTAGAAGAGTATATTTATCTAGGACGCCAAATAAAACTGAGTATAGAAAACTAACAAGCCGAAATTAACAGAAGGATCCGAATAACTTGGACCGCTACTGGAAAGCTCAACACCATACATAAAATCCCTAAAATTCCCATTAATATGAAAACTAAAGCCTTTAACGCTTGCATTCTCCCAGTCCCTACATATGGATTAGAGACAATCACTTTAACAAAGCTGCTAAAAAACTTCGCACAACACAACGTGCAATAGAACAACTCATGCTGGGCATTAGCCTTCGGGATCACATACGAAATGAGGAAATTAGACAACGAACAAAAGTGGAGGATGTGATAAAACCTCAAAATGGTCAAGGCAGGGCACATTGCCAGGCAGAACATCACACGTTGGACAAGATACATTATGCAGTGGAGACCAAGACTGCTTAAGAGGAGCGTGGGACGATCCCACGAAAGATGGATGGACGACATCAGGGAGGTGTCAGGTCGAAACTGGTATCAAAAGGTTATAGACAGAGAGGAATGGATAAGAAAAGGGGAGGCCTATATCCAGGAGTGGATGTCAAAGGGCTGTTAAAGAAGAGAAGAAGAAGAAGACATGTTATACAGAATTATTTTATATAAAATGACTGCAATGTAGTAAGATCAACATTAAACTAGAATGTGCAGACAATGACACTAACAAAATTCGCAAAACACATCAAATTACATAGCTTCTACGTAAAATAGTACTCCTATTATGTATTTGAGTGAACTAGTTACACTGTTGAATATAAAAAAGATTATAGTTAGTGGCCATCTTGATCTCCGCTTCTACACCCGTTTCATTTTTTTATTTGCTTGCTTGTTGTTGTATTGTATACGTGTACAGCCGACAATTTCAAATTATTCTTTTGCGTTGCGCGATTAGTGACCACTTGGAGGGTACATTTTCTAAAAATTTGTATTGAACGGATTCGATTATTTCTTTTGGCGAAAGTTCCTCCGTAAATCCCTAATATGCTTTTTCTTTAATTCCTTATTGACAAGATATTTACTGGGCGATTCTTGTATATCAGCTTTATTCTCTAAATTATTGTAAAATGCTGCTAATAAAAGTTGTAACTATTTTTCTATTCAACATAAAATTATTTAGCACCACAGAAGGCATGTAGTCGAACAGGGTAGAGTCTACCCTGTTCGACTACCCGGTAGACTAAACTCAAGTCTCTTAACGGAAAACCCGATACATTTTGAAATTTCTAAATTTATCATCGTTAAAATATTAAAATATTATGGGTTTGTAGGACGCCAAACCTCGTCGTTGATATGCCTTCCCATTGTTTGTACTAAATTTTAACTACCTTTTCTGCTACATCTTTGTATAATTAATGAATATAAATAGTTCTGGTTTCCTATGAATGTTTAGTGATGTATTCCAATTACTTGGTCGATTAAAAATTCGACATTATTGCACAAGGTATTCGCTATTCAAACTTGCATACTTTCTCTAATGTTTCTAATAGAACGTTTTATATATACAGGGTGTCTCAGAAACAATGGGCCAGCGTTTAGTCATAGATTCTTTAGGTTAAAGTAAACCGATTAAACCTAATATACTTTAGGCCGAAAGTCCTTCCTTAAGAAGTTATAGGGCCTTAAAGTTCAACTTTTTATTTTTTCTTTTTATTGTAATTTCCACAAATCTAAAGATATTTCTTTAAAATTTGGTACACATACTTACCATTATGTAGTAAAGTGGCAGACGCATTTTCATAAACCAGACTTAACTTTAAGAGGCACTTAACCTACCACTCAAATTTTATATTAGCTCCAACTTTGTTATTAGTAGAAAATTTTACAGTTTTACAATGGGTAGTGCTTGTTACAACGGAAAAAAAACAATGCTAAGTCAATTAAATACTTTGGTGTCAGAAATTTTATTTTAAATTTTTGTGTTGTGTTTACGAAAATGCCGCGACATAACGAATTCTCCAATGCTGAAATAAGAGATACGGTTTGCGTTTACGCTCAAAAAACAAATTTCTATTACAGCAAAGTATTTAATTGACTTAGCATTGTTTTTTTTCTGCAGTAACAAGCACTACCCATGTTTTTGTGATCATGGCTACCTGATAATTGCACGTCCTAACGGCAACTCAAAACTTGCACAAGCATTTTAAGGCAAACGGTTGCTTCTACGCGTATGAACTAAGAGTACCTTATTTTTGTACTTTTTAATTCTCTTTCAGAAAATAACATAAAATTTTAAAATGTTCCACTTATAACAAAGTTAGAGCCAATATAAGATTTCAGTAGTAGGTTAAGTGTCTCTTACGGCCAAGTCTGGTTAATGAAAATAATTTTGTGACTGTACTACATAATGATAAGTATGTGTACCAAATTTGAAAGAAATATCTTTAGATTTGTGGAAATTACAATAAAAAGATGAAATAAAAAATTGAACTTTAAGGCCCTATAACTTCTTACGGAAGGACTTTCGGCCTAAGGTATAGTAGGTTTAATCGGTTTATTTTAACCTAAAGAATCTATGACTGAACGCTGGACCATTGTTTCTGAGACACCCTGTATATATGCATGGTTATACATTCCCTACGGAATAGTAACCGCCTCTATTTGAGGCTCTCAGACACATTTGTCTTTTTGGTGCGGCACTCCACTTTGTTCTTCACCTGCCCTTCTACAGTTTTCTGTTTTTTTTTGTTATTTCTACTATTTTTTTCCACTCTTTCCTGTCCTGTATTTTTCTTCCCCAATTTTTAATTCCCATTATCTCTAAGTCTTTCTCCGTTTTCTCCGAACGTTTTATATATGATTCCATAATGTAAAAGCTTATTAAATTGGCTTTATTTGATACAAGATATACTACACGAAAGCTCATAGTTCATTGAATATTAGAGAGCTTACTGGTAACACAAAATTTTCAAAAATCAACTTTATTTATATCTCTAAGAAGTATTCAAGCAAAAACGTTATACCGAAGTCTCTTCGAAAAGTTATTCAAACGTCGCTCCTCTTTTCACAATTAGAATATATGTCTACCAGTACAGTTACCCCGTATACGTTGATATTTTACATTCTTCTGCTTTCTCTTGGCATAAACTGTTAAGCGACCTACCAAAAAAGATATAAATAATCCAGTTATTATACTATAATACTTTTACATTTTTCTATTTTTAGCAATACCTACTTTGGAAAATAATATACAAAGGAGCACCACTTTCGCGCATTTTCTGCAATTTCGGTTTCTTATCAGTGTTCTCAGTAGCAATACTTATCTATTCATATAAAATGAGTGGTGTAACTAGAACACTTGCGACCCTATGCTAAACATTTTCTGGGCCCTCCTCATTACCACCCTCCAAATAAAAGTGAAAACCAAACAATTGAAGGGTCTCAAAACCCAACTTTTTGAATATGATGGCTTTTGGCAGAGCTGAATTAATTATTAAATATATTAAATAATATAAGCACGTGTTTAGAGCACCAAGGCAGTAGGGGCACGATAGAAGCTTTTTGCTAGAGAAATTGTAAACCGGTCTTTCTGAAGTCCACAAAGGTTAAAAAGGAATGAAATTTTGGGATTTGGAGCCTGAGTACGACCCTGTTTTTCAGATCACCTAATCCGCTTCTGCTTGTTAGAATCAACTGTATAGGAGATTTTTCTTTCGCTGTGTGTATTGCTGGGCAAATGAATAAATGACTGGAAAACTTACAGACTGGAAAACCTACAGAAGGGAATTACACTAATAGTATATACCTATTTACTCAGCTTATAGATCTGAATAATACATTAATTAAAAAAAATTATGATGAGCTTTCTTAAAATATAAATAATATATTGTCTGTTCTTAAAACATACACATATCAGAACTTGTTTGAGTGTATAATTTTTAAATAAAGATACATAAACTTAACATTAGTTTGCTCCGTTTAATTTGCTTTTTGTGAAGTTCCAAGGGCCCCCTATCTGCATTATGTACAGGGTGTTTCAGTTTTAATTTTGAATACTTTAGGAAAAAACTCTCCCGGTTATTCTGATTTGGAAAACTATGACATATATGCCTCTTACTTAGTTTCAAAGGAAGATACAGGGTGTCACATTTTACAAAAACAAATCATTTCTTTATTATATCTTCTAGGAAGATGGAGCAAATCAAACCAAATTTTGTTCGGTTGCTTTACCGTACCTCGCGAGCTGGAATAGTTAATTACCACAATTTACATGTCTGGGCACATGAAAATTCCTAAGAAATCTTCTTTTAAAAACGAATTTAGCGTCAATGTCTGGATAGGAGTTAATAAGTAATCTTTCCGGACCACCATTTGTCTCGAGTTTCTTGAATATGAGTTAGAAGACTTAATGAAAGATATGGATAATTTGTTGCAAAGACGCTGGATTTAAGTGGATGGGGCACTTCCACATTTTGGAATTCAAGTTAGAGAGTGGTTTGGCGAAAACTACTCGTAGCGTTGGATACGTCGAATAGCGAACGCCAATTTTGATGAACTAAATCCTGGTGTGGGACCAATACCCTGGCCTCCGCGGTCACCAGATCTTAACTCCTTAGATTTCCTCTTTTGGGGCTATGTTAAAGAATAAGTTTACAGCACACCCGTAGAAACACGCGACGAATTGATTCTAAGAATAGAAACTATCTACAATGAGCTCAGGCAAATTCAAGATATGTTGTCAAATGCCAAAAATTCATTAGTTCCACGTTGCCAAAAATGTGTTGAAAATGGTGGATTGCACTTTAAACACCTTTAATATTTTTGTTTCTTTTTTCTTATTTTACAGTAAATATATTAAAGTGCAATCAGAGTTATTTGGTTTGCTTTGCTAATATCTCTGAAACTAGGACCTTAATCTAAAATTTGTAGAAACGTAACTTATTCTAAATTGAATGGGAATTTTGAAATAATGGGGAAAAATTCAAAAAACTCAGTGGCGTATCTTGATAAAAATCGGTTATAACGCCATTGCACGCCACTGTTATGACATATTTGAAGGAAAATAGCCCTAGACAAGGAAGGTCCGCGTATAAAATTTAGTTTGATTTGCTCCGTTTTCCTAGAAGATAGTGAAAAAATGATTTCTTTTTGTAAACTTTGACAACCTATAGCTTTCTTAGGAAGCCAGTAAGAGGCATATATGTCATTTTGTCCGAATCATAATGACCATGAAAATATTTTCCCAAGATTAAAACTGAAACACCCTGCATATATGTTTTTACATAAGCAAAATTCACAATCAGTCTAAATTTTCTTTTTTTTTTATTTAAAGATTAAATATGTAAATCTATATTCGAAGAACGTCTAAGAGCCCCCCTTTGGGACGGCATACTTTGCTTGCCCCTATTTACGCCACTGTATTAACTTTTCTCTTTCAAAGTATTCTCATAAATGTAAAAGTTTAAATATAAGAAACGCTATGGATGAATTACATTTTTAAGTGTAATTTGTACTACTTTATAGGGAGGCAAACACAGAAAAATATACAGGGCGTTTACCTTTAAAATATGGGTATCGATATAAGCCGTTCAAATTTTTGTTGTACCCCTCAATTGTGCAGTGAAAATGCTACAGTTCCGCTAAATGTATCTAATGGAATAAAAAAGTTTGTTACTATAGGCTGTTCTCGTGAATAAACTGTATTACATTTTTGAAGTTTTAAATAGTTTTCCGTGACCTTATAGTTTAAATGTATTATAGATTGGTATAAGACAAGATAATAATGGAATCAAAGAATTAAATTTCTTGATTCTTGATCTAAATTAATGCAATTTAAAAATTAAACAGAATTATTTTTCAATGCATATTTTTCCAGCAGTTCTAAAACTTTTATTCGGAAAACTAACTACTAAAGGAACATGTTCTTCATGTCGCATTAGTTCAATACGACCAATTTCAGAAGGGTAAGTTGTTATTTTTTCTCAAATACAAGCTATTATACGGTGTTTACAACTAATTTAGTTAATACTTATTGGTCGGCATTTATTTTCATTATGAAAAAGATATTTTTTTTAGCGATGTCGAATTGCTATTTCTTTATGATAATGCACATAGACTTTTGGACATACAGATTTTCCATTTGGTTTTTCGATAATATGTTTATAAATAGAAAAGCAATGAGCTTTACATCAACATTTGCACAATTATACAAATTATCAATAAACTCTCTAACATTATACTAACAATAAACGATTTGCCATAACATTATGTCAAATGGAAGCTAATTTGTTGGAATCTCGACAAAGTATGCAATTTTATATACCGATAAATTAGAGCATCAAATATCAACACGCTTTTTCATTAAATTGTATCTAATTAATTTAACTAGTTATACAGAAGTATTTAAATTTGATCACAAATGTATGTCTTGTGTGACTGACAAATGTATGAATTTAATCATATACAGGATGTGCCGTTTAAAGAGAAACAAGTTGAGTTTTCTGTGGCTCTACCGAACACCCAGTGTCTGAAAAGTTTGGAATCATACATCATAAGATGCTCTACATTTCCTAATAATATTTTTCAATATTTTGAATAATAGATGAGATATGGAATAATCCCGTAACAAAGAGATCTTTAAAGAGCGACTAAACTATAAATTACAGAGTGTATGAAAATAAAGTAATATTATAAATAGAGTCTCTGATGTAACATCTAAACCAACTATATTACAGAATCAAGATTAGCAGTGGCTTGTCAACAAGTATAGCAAAAAATATAAGGTAATTGTTAATAGATAACTATATTGTTTTTCTCATTTTGCGGTATCAATTTATTTAATTAATATGCAAATTTAATATTATTAACA
>JABXWE010060147.1:0-19749 GCA_014611495.1 Limonius californicus
TTAAGCTGAAATAACAATATAACCTGAAATAAAATATTAACCTGAAATAAAATATTGACCTGAAATAAAATATTAACCTGAAAGAAAATATTAACTTGAAAAAAATATTAAGTTGAAAGAAAATATAAACCAATAAGAAAATGCAAAGCTGAAAGAAAATATTAACCTGAAAGAAAATATTAAGCTGAAAAAATATTATCCTAAAAGAAAATATTAACCTGAAAAAGAATAGTAACTTGAAACAAAAATTAATCTGAAAAGAAAAATACAACCTAAAAAATTTACCTTTAAGAAAATATTATCCTTAATAAAAAATTTACCTGATAGTATATTTCCCTGAAAAAATATTTACGTTAACAAGATTTTACCAGAAAAAAATGTACACCCAAAATAAATACAAACCTGTAATAAAACATAAACCTGAAAGAAAATGTTAACCTGAAAGAAAATATTAACCTGAAAGATATTACATAAAAAAGGTATATTTACCTGAAAATATGTATTACCCGAAAAAAATGTAAATTTTTAGGAAAATATTATAATAAACAAAATTTTAAAATAAAAGAAATATTTACCTGAAAGATATTCAACTGAAAGAACATCTATAAAACTTTACCCGGAACACTTACCATGAAAGTACTACGTGCACTAAATATTTTAACTGATCATACACGTCACTATAAAGCAACCGCCGCGCCGCAGGAACAATCATAAGAAAAAAAGTAAATGAGTAATCAAATTGCGAAAACAGAAGGCGAGTAAAAATGCTTTGCTGTGAAAATACATAGACATAAATAAATAAATGCAAAAAAATGTAATTCTAAAAAAACTGTACTGACATTTACCTTAGTTTTGTTATAATTAACTTACCGTTACCGTTATTTGCATCTTAAAACATTAATCTGAAAAATGGAAGGAAATTATATGCGTGCTAATACGTCGTACCTAACGCACAGTATTGGAATAATACTTACCAAAAACAAGTATTTGAAATTTCAATTTCAAAAGAGAAACACTAAGTACGCAACTAAACTCTCTCGCGAAACTAGATCAGCTATCAAAATGTGCTAGCTACAATTTCAAAAATATCGCGGCGGCGGTTGTTTACATTATCATGTAATCATTCAAAGATGTATACGAAAACCAAACTAGCGCAAGGAAAATGTCGCCGATACTTAAATACCCTTTCAATTCTTAAAGAATATTTTTCTCATATAAAAAATACATACAACTGTAAAGTATCATCAAACCCCCTCCTGCCACCGTAGAGGAAACACAATTTCAAACATTGTATAGATCCTGTGGCATTTTTAATGGTTACGAATGGACGAATGGTACGGTGTAACTCCATTAATCAGAAGTAACGAATGCATTTTTCTGCTACAAGAATAATACTGTTCCTTACTTCAAGATGTAATGTTGTTCCATCGAAGTGTTTCCTCTACAGCAACAGCAAATATTCAGAAAGATGCACTGATGTTTCGCCAGCGGAAACACAGCGCCAAATACATGAGTTAGTAAACAACACAGTGTACAGGATTTAAAGAATTAATTCAGTTTGAAGGCATGTTACGTATATTATCGGCATCGTATAATTAGTTGATGCAAGTGTATTGTTTGCTAGAAGGTGTGTTAATAAAATGGATTGGAATAACATATCCCATATTATAATATGGGACAAAATAAAGAATTAATTCTCGAAATATGTACAAATCAAACTCGATAATCGGAAATGCGCATTCTTTCAAGGTTTTCATATCAAATATACAATTAGTAAATAGTGAGGGGGGCAGTCTTAACGTAACTAAACGTTATGAAAACCCAGAAAGAAGCATAAACTCCGATTGCAAACATCGTGCCCTTCAAAAATCAGGCTTTTTTTGCAGCATATCGAATTCAACAACAATAATTATATGAAATGAAAGTATATAATGGACCATTTTAAACTTAGTACATAAGTGTGAAAAACATTACATTTATCCTTTATTTTGTATAAAGGTGTAGCAAAGGAAAAGGAAGCAGAATTCTTTTTAAAAAACCATGTGCATGACAACACATACAAATACATCCCTCCTATCTCCGTAATCAAAATTTAATCTTAAATCATTCCGAAACTGTAACAAGTACCTTCACCATCGATGAGAAAGCAACACCTTTGGCAAGTCCTGGCAGATCCCATCAAGCCATCCCACGGACACCCTACTCCCCTAATCAATCTTGCCACCATAACAATGGGTCGAAACAAGATTGCATGGTTCTCAGGCCATTTGCTTTATTGAAGCACTTCACAGGCTCGCTTTAAGGAGGCTGCTTGCTACAGTACTACGACCGACGACAGCGACAGTTACGAAAACTGCCTCTGTCGGTAATCGAGCTCTGCAAGCCTCCTTATGGTACAACTACCAGAGCAGTCAAGCTCGGCGACCGGACCTACCTAGGGAAGGTGACCCTAGTTTAGGACGAGCAGGCATTTCTATTTCTACGCGATGTACCTCAGGTGCTGTTACGAATTTAAGAATATCCACCCACATATTACTGAACTGGACATTATACGTCGTAAACCTTTTAAGCAGCCCGCCTAATATTGAAATTAAAAAAAGTTCATTTTCCTCCAAGTTAAATTTATTAAAATGGTCCTGATAGTGGACAGCAGAACAGCCAGCTTGTTAATGCCAGCATAGGTAAGATACAGAACTAAACGACGAACTCCGAAACAGTATTTCTGAATTCTCGTTTTATTCGGTATTTTTGAATATTCAATTAAATAATTTTTTGTTGCACACCAACAGCACAAATTATGAAAATACAAAAATATCTTTTGGAATTCTTCAGTTAAAACTCATTTGCAGTTTATTGTTTTAAATGCGTATACCGATAAAACTAGTTCAACATTATATTAATTTAAATAACAACAAATATCAGAAAAATAAGTAATTAATTAATGCACGAACTGCGATTATGCCTTTTCAAACTCGTAATACATGCAATTTTTCTAGTTATCGCGAAAACCCGAAAAGTAAGACGCAAAAGCGATACTATATATTGTTCAAAAACCTGATTAATAGAAATGGACAATCAAATAAGTACCTAAAGCTATTTCGCATAATAACAGCTCCTAAATTAATTCTTGTGATTGTACAAGCCGCTCCTGAAATATTAGATATTTCGCTACTGCCGTCACTAGAACACAAACACTCCCGGAGCATGATATTACGAGCGTAAAAAGCATTGCAATTTACAAAATAAACTCTGTTACTTAGGGTGGTGAATCAGAATTCTGAGTCTGTAAAAATTTTGATGGACGTTTCTAAAATACTAAGGTTCTAGATAGCATTCGTAAATTATCTAGAAACGTATGCGCAATGGTAAGGGGTAGAATAATGAGAATATTCATTAGGAAGCAGCATACAATACGTTCACCATCACTTCGTTCTGTTACAGCTCTAGAAGGGTCTGCAAGTTAATACCGAAACTGTACAGAAAAAGGGGTTTGTTGATCGTGTTGCTAGGTAAGTATATTCTCGAGTGTAACAGCTTTTATTTTGTAACTTGTCTGTCTTGAGTTTTAACTACTGGCTGTACTGCCGACAAAATTTAAAAAAACTCACATAGAGGTGTCTTGGGCCCTTGGAACGCCTTCCAACGTCGTGGGACCTACCTTATTTATCTGCGTTGTCCTTTTCCTCGCTTCCACGTAGTCCTACATAGTCCCATGTAGTCCCTTCGCTGGCCAAATCGATAGCACGGCCCTTCTTCCTGGGAATCAAACTTCTCTTAATAATCCTACTTGTATGTACAAAACATATTACCATTATTGTTAAACTTCATCTACAGGAATGAAAATGTAAAAACTGATAAAATAACTATGGAGGTGCTTAGTAGTTACAACTCTATTCAAACTGATATCTTATAATCAACGCTCATATATTGCAGGGTGTGGTGCAGTAGCTTTTTCTGTTTTGTTCACAAGTACATTAAGACACACTAGAGATCCAGATTTACCATACTTGAGTTTTAAAAGTACCTATCGTATAAAATTAATTTTGAAAAGTATAATCTAATTTAACGGTAAATATAATATTTAAATGAAAATTTTTAATTAATTTTAGTATTTCTATTTCTATTCTTATTTATTAACAATTGGATAATGCAAAAATTGAAATCGACGTGACGGAGCATTTTTTTGAAACACTTTTCCCAACGATTTTATAGAATTTATCCGATACTTTCGGGAAGCACTGTATACCACATTTATAAATGATTTTCGCGTATACTCAAATTGTAGTATGAAATCACTCTGTACCAAGTTTTAACTGTCGTTTTATGCCCATAATTAATTACCTCGTAACTCTAACAACGTCCTCATTATTAAATTATTTATCGCTTAATTTCGACAAGCTGGTACAAGTAATTGTAAAAATAATGACATAAAAATGAAAGACATTATAAGTGCGCTCGAGTTTGAACCGAGCTTGAGCAACAACTATGAATTCGACTCTAAATTATCATAAAATCTAATTACTGTAATCTTATTTGCAGCTTCAAGCGTCATGCCGCTTCTGCAACACCATGTATGTCAATGAATTGAATTATAATGCGAAATATGGGAACAATTTTGAAATCGGTACCTTTTATTTTTACAAGCAGGGGTTACACAGCGGTTACTTTTTAAAAATTTTAAGGTGATTTATGAATCACTTTTTGTATGTTATTCCTTTACACACTAGTACCGTAAGTATTAATTCTAACGGTTGTACTTATAGAAAAAATATGAGTGTGTAAACTTTGCAAATATAAACAATACGCATTAAGCGCACGCATTAAATATAAACATGCTTGGGTGGATCTTTTTAGCCATGACAGACATTTGAAATTCACGAATTATTTGCTCATTTAAATTTTCTATAAGTAAGAAGTTAGTAATTAAATAATTGATAAGAATAGTTATATTTTACCTGTAAGGAGACTCCAGTAGGTATTCCCAAAGGGAATAATAAAAAAAAATAAACAGGGAATAATTCCAACACACACACACACACACGTCTTTCACCTTCGATAACTTTAATAAAACTGACTGTATTGCCCTCACTTTTGGAAGTACGAAGTTTAAATAACCAATTGGTGGGTATCATGACATAAGGCTAGCCAATGAACATTTTCAAAGAATATCAGCAAACTGCAAGAAATGGTTGAATAACCCGCAGGTGTTCCAATTCTTATCAGCACTTTTTTACCAAAAAACTTTTGTTTTTAACGCAACATGGTTTTCAAACACCTTTATCATTTCGACATCTGGAAGCATTTCAGCTATCTATGTATTTACTACAAAGTGTCTTTTAGGTACATGATATATTTAATTATTTAAAACTAGCTTTCAGTTCATGTTAAACATTTATAAAAAACTATACAAGATTCAAATTCTTGTTTTCAAATTTCACTTCATAACATGTTATACGAGTGATTGTTCTTTGGGCTTAAATAAAGCAAAAAATACCTTCACCTCTGGAAAATAGTACTTAATTGCATATAATATTTTATATATAAAATCTCCAATTGAATTAAAATCCACTTAAAATTAATACAACTGTTTCCAAAAAAATAATGCTTTACTAAATAATAAATAATAATCCTGATGGGCGATAGTACTAACGAACACATGCAGATTGTTTTAATATATCCCGATAACATTTGGTAATGTATAGCGCAGTTTATCGACAGTTATTTTTTCAGAAGGGGCAGAACTTAAATTTGAAAATATTGCAAAGTTGCTTGCCAATTTTGTCGTTTTAAGCAATTATAGTTATTAACTTTCATTTAGTGACATTTAGTATACACTCTGTATAGAATATTCCTGTATTTTTAAAATATCGTACCATTTTATAAATAATAATTTTAGAGCTGGTATTTGTTTATCAAGTAGAGATGTTTATTGTATATTTAAACAAATAATTTTTAAGGATTAAAATACTTAGAATCATGTTGTTTAATATAAATTTATCGGTAATTTTTAGAATTAAAAAAATACCTATTTTCACATTTTTAAGAGCGTTTCATAATACGACAGAATAATTATTTGCAACCCTATACCTGGACTACTGGGTTGCTTGTACTTCATTAACAGCATAGACATAAAATTATATGTATATTAGTTTAAAATAAAGTGGATATACAGGGTGTATCAGAAATACGTACAAATATTAAATCCGATGATAGATTACAGTATATACAAACTAGAAAAAACATTTCTTTGGCAATGGGACTCTTAAGATATGAGAAAATAATAATTGAAAACTTTGACCCAAAATTGTTTGAGTGCCGCAGGATAATAAGAATTTGAGTTCAAAGATATGTTATGCAAAGGAGAGTAAGATAGAAGTGCAAAAAATTTCTTACCACCTGCCACAAACCAATACTATTACACGGGTCAGTAATTTCTATCCAGTTATCAAAAGCCAGACATGTTTTTACATGTTACATACTTTACAATTAGGTAATAACCTTCTACAGCTTAAATGCATTTTCTATGTATCATCAGCAGTTCTCAAACAGAATACTATTGAATTTTTAATTCAAAAAAGTAAACCTAATGTTTTTTGGAAAATGAATATTACCATTGAATTCTACTTGAGCCAATCTATTACTGGTTTAAATATTTGTACTTATTTCTGATACACCCTGTACAATATGTTCCTGAAAGTTTAGCAAAGCACTGACAATGTTGTACATACGTGTCCTGAAAACGACGTGCAATCAGAATTTACACTTTTAGACATGATTCCAGGTCAAAAATCTTCCCAAAAGGATTTTTTTTAATTTTTTTATGCCGTAAGATCACTATTTGGAGTAACTTTTCTTAGTAAAATTTTGCCGTAAAAAAATTAATTCATCCGTTTGGTCTCGCAAAAGCCCAGACTAACTGTATTAACCATTTGAATTGTGGAAATTCGAGATTAGCATACTTATCGCAATAACTTAACATTGGTTCTATAAATAGACGTATCGACGCTCACTGATGCATAGAAAAGTAAATAAGGGATGATTATGAATAATATCATATTGCACCACGTTGCCAAAGATACGGATGCCACCTTCTCCGCTTGTTATATTCACCGTCGTCAGACACTGTATACACATATTCGACATTAGCGCGACCTTGCGGATTTGCGGCGCACTTTTATGTATAGTGTTATACATTTTACGTCAAAATTGGCATCCGACGATTTTTGCTATTTATCACTATCTGACGATGAAAGTTCGACTTATATAAATTATTTAGCAAAATACACGTTGGCATCCGTATATCGGATGTTAACTTACCCCGGACGCCTGTTTTGCCGCAACTTTTACATTGCAGGATGTCGATTTGTACGCGATATATATATATATATATATATATATACATTTGTTATAATATAATGATAATGATGCACACATGTCTTGCGGCAATTTTCTTTTTAATCTCCTGTGAATGTATTTTTGTCTTGTGCTATAGAACACCTCGCTTGCACTTTGTTGCATGTCTTTAAGGAACGTTTTAGTTGGTTTTTTAATAAACTGCTTGATGGTAGGTATATTAAGTTCTTCGTGGATTTAATGACTTCTCATATACCTTCATGAATGTTTGGTCTCAATAAATTTAGACATAATTAATACAGGGAAAGAACACACCTTTGTAACTAGAGCTAGGCACAAGGTACTTGATATAACACTTGCGTGTCCCCTACTCACCCTTAAAAACTGGCACGTTTCCCGCGAAGCCTCCCTGTCGGATCACAGACATATCAGATTCAACTTAAAGGTTACGGGAAAACTCAACGACGAAGTAAGAATCCCCAAAACAAGAGGCTAGTGCCTCTATGGGGGTATATCAGACCTGAAGTGGATGATCTTAAAAAACCGAGGTAGATACAGTAGATCTTGAAACAGCCTCAACAAATTTACACAATCTTATACACAAAGCTTATGAAATAAGCTGCCCCCTAAAAAGCCGAAGGGTCACACGTAAGGTGCCCTGGTGGAACAGGGAGCTCGAAAGTTTACGCTCTGAAACAAGGCTATTTAATAAAGCCAAGAAACAGAAGCGTCAATAGTGATAGGGCCAATACAGCGAGGCCCTCACAAAATATAACCTGGAAATCAGGAGATCGAAAAGGAGGACATGGGGTAGCTTCTGCGAGGGGATAAATGATACCCCAACAGCGGCACGCCTACAAAAAGTCCTTTTCCAAAGACCACACAAATGACATTGGCCATCTGTAGAAGGCGGATGGGGTCTTCACTGAGAGCACCAGGGAAACGCTGGAGCTATTATTATGCACCCACTGCCCAGGCTCTCACACTCATAGCTCGGACGAACCTGCCGAGGAAACGTCCACACTCAAGCGTCAAAAGCCTGGCTAACAAAATTCTTGCTTTTAAACCCTATAAATCACCTGGCGGGGACGACATCTTTCCGGCCCTACTACAGAGATGTATAGAGGACCTGCTGCCCAATACCTGCAAACTATATAAGGCTAGCTTCTGCCTTAGCTATAAACTTAAAAAGTGGAGAGAGGTTCATGTAGTGTTTATACCCAAGGGAGGTGGGCGATCTAACACCCAACCCAAGGCGTACAGACCTATAAGCCTCACCTCTTTCCTTCTGAAAGGAATGGAGAAGGTACTTGACCAGTACCTAAGAAGTGAGGTACTTCCAAACCAACCACTTCAGCCCAACCAACATGCCTACCAAAAGGCAAAATCGACTACAACGGCTCTCCATAGTCGAGTAAATGGGCTGTAGAAGACGTACGTGGCGAAAGAAATAGCTCTCTGTGGTTTCGCAGACACAGAGGGTGCCTTTGACAACACCTCCTTCGAATCAATAGAAAGAGCTGCCATGGAGAAGGGCTTCGATCCTTCTACTATCAACTGGATTAAAGCCATGCTTGAAAGTAGGAAAATTACAGCAAAGCTGGGAGGGATAGCAGTTACCATTACGGCTGCCAGAGGTTGCCCCCAAGGTGGAGTTCTGTCGCCTCTCCTGTGGTCTGTGGTAGTCGACGACCTCCTCAATATGCTAACACAAAACGGCTTCGAAATACAGGGGTACGCCGACGACCTGGTAGTAGTGGTCCGTGGAAAATTTGACTGAATAGTGTCACAACGCATGCAGAAAGCTCTAGATACCATCCAGAGTTGGTGTCGAGATCAAGGCTGAAGCATAAACCCAATGAAAACGGTAATCGTCCCCTTTACTAGACGTAGGAAGCTGAACCTAAAAGCTCCCATACTAGAAGGGGCGGTTATTGACTTCAGTAATGAAGTCAAATACTTAGGAGTTACACTAGACCAGAAGTTGACGTAGAACTCACACATTGATAAACTGCAGAAGAAGGTAGTTCTAGCATCCCTAGCATGCCATAGGCTGGTAGGAAGAAACTGGGGGCTAAAACCAGCAATGACCCATTGGTCATATGTGACTATAATAAGACCCATGGTCACCTACGCAGCAGTCGTGTGCTGGCCAAAAACAAAACAGATCACCACTCAGTTACAGCTAGAGATGATACAACGTCTCGCCTGTCTGAATATAACAGGTGCAAAGAGCACCTGTCCCACTGCAGCAATAGAGACCATGGTAGGACTAACGCACCTACACCTTCAGGTGCAAAAGGAGGCTATGCTACATGCGCTCACACTTGCAAGGACAAATAAATTCATATCAGGACACCTGATAGGCCACTTAGGTATTCAAGTCGCAGTCACCTAGAGCGAACGGCCTACACCGTATCGGATTTTATGCCAATAAAATACAACTTCGACCAACCTTTCAGAGTGATCATCACAGACCGGGAAGTGTGTTCCTCGGGAGGACCTTCCTTCAAGAAAGGATCCCTCCAGTGGTATACGGATGGTTCGAAGATGGAAGGAGGAGCAACTGGAGCGGGGGTCTACGGACCCGGTTGCCGCAATTCCGAACCCCTCGGAACCGTAACTACCATCTTCCAGGCTGAGGTTTACGCCATAAACTTTTGCACAATGATAAACCTAAGGAAGGGATATAAAGGTGCAATTATTGACATCCTCTCAGACAGCCAAGCAGCAACAAAGGCTTTAAAGGCCCCCATTTGTGACTCGACACTAGTCTGGGAGTGCCTGAAGAACCTCAAACAAATGGCAAACAGAAACCACGTTACTTTGTGGTGGGTGCCAGGGCATGAGGGCGTACCGGCAACGAAAAGGCCGATGAACTCGCAAAACGCGGAGCATCGACACCATTCACTGGACCTGAGCCTTGCTGTGGAATAGAAAAGCCACATAAAACAGGCGGTCAAACTATGGGAGGAACAACAGAAATCCTGATACTGGCAAAATATTCCAGGACAACGTCAGGTAAAACAGTTCATCACTGTTTCGCAAAATAACGCAAAACTTGCTTTGTCCCTCAGCAAGATGGAATTGAAAACCATCACTGGCCTATTCACAGGCCATACAACATTAAAATACCATCTTTTTAAGATTGGTAAAGCTGAGGACCAGATCTGACGTTTATGTAACGAGGTAGCGGAAACGGCAGAACACATTCTATGCGAATGTAATGCTGCCTGTGGACGCAGACAAAATATTTTCGGAAAGGCAACCATGACACCTAACGAAATAAGGGACTCGAAGTCCAGAGCGCATTGCATCAAATTGGACAAAAATATGTTAAAATAGGCCGTAATACGGATTTATATATTATGATGGAGCATTCGATTTTCAGTTCCGATTTCCTGTTCATAATCGGATATAGTATAGATAATATCGCATGGCACTGATTGAGCTTTTTGTTTATATGGTAGCCCCACTGCAAACGTGTGTCTAAGTACACTCCTAAGTATTTGATTGCTGAATCAGGTTAGTTCCAGTCTATTCTATTATGGTTTATATTCATTTTTGTAGGTTTACTAATTCTTCGAAGAGTAAAAATCTTTGTTTGGCATTTGGGTTCGTTTGTAGTGATCTTCCATTTATTAAACCATTGTAGCAGTTCGTCAATTGATGATTGCGGTTGTGAGATAGCTATTTCTATGTTACGATGTAGTACTAAGACAGTTGTGTTGTCTGCTAATAATGCTATATTAGCATTTGTAGTTTCTGATATATCATAGATGAATAAATTAAATAAAAGAGATCCCAAGATGCTTCCCTGTAGTCCTCCCGCAGTTGCGTTTTTGACTGATGAAAAGGTGTTTTTCAGTCGTACTACAAATGTTCTCTGTTGAAGGAATGAAGTCAAAATTCTTGAAGGGGGGAAGATGTTCTGTTGTAGCAGTTTATATAGTAGTCCCTGTATTTGAACCTTGCCAAATGCTTGTATGGGATCTAGAAAAGCGGCCACGGTATATTTTTTAGCTTCGAATCCTTCTTTAATTGTCTGTTATGCGCAATAGCTGGTGTACGGTAGAGTGTTCTTCACGGAATCTATATTAAAAAGCTAGTAGAATATTACATCTATCATTAAAATGATGTAGTCGAATGTGATTTACGTTTTCTAGTAGCTCTAATATCCTTTATAATAGGCTTATCAGTCTATAGTTTTCCAGATTTGTTTTGCTTTTGCCCGGCTTGTGAAATGGCAAAATATGTGTGTTTCCAGGATTTTATCTTAATGTATTGTTCTGGCAAACAAAATACATTAAGTTCAAACAAATATTGCTCAAACTTCTAGAGCAAATACTTGTAAAGGCAGACAAACTACAGGTCCGTCCTTACCTGATAATGCTGGGTGTAGTTCCCAAATGACGACGCGGTCTAAGCCGAAAGTAAATTGTAATATTAACATACTGGAGTTTATCATTAGAACGTTTTGGGTAGTCAGTGAATATTATACCTGTACACTTTACACAGCTGGGTTCGAACTTGCAATAGTTTCGAGTATGGCCATACCGTTGACATCTTTTACATTGTGGTATATTATCCGGTTTTATACGGGAACAATTACTATATAATAATTACATTTGGTGAGAATAAAAATTTCGGTGGCTTTTTCATTTTTAATCAGATCAACAGCACATAAAGACATTGGCGTTTTATTTTTGTTGTACAGACGCAGGACCTTGGTGACGGGATATTCTAATTTAATCAGTTCATCCTTGATTTTTGTAGCTGGGAGAGAAATGGAAATGTTGCATAATATTACAGAAAGATTGTGTTGTGTCTTGTCGGGGTCTCTAAACGTATGATATTTTAGTTGGTTCTCGGTATAAAAATTAGTGAGATTACGAAAACCATCTGTAGAAGTTAAATTTATTCTTAAAAACTGACCTTCGGTGACAGTGGTATATTCTTCTTGTATAATTTCTCTGATGTCCTTCCAAACCACCTGGTAGTGCATTGCATTGTGAAGATAGATTGGTGGAACTTTAATCTTTGTTGATGTTGATTGCATTTGGTCGACTTGCTCTGTTACCATATCTTCAATATGCAATGATTGGCCTTGGCTGATTATTATTTGCACTATTAATAGTGCTATTTGTTTTTCCAATGTAATATTTATCTGTTGCGAGTAAGGTGGATATATCAAATAGATGTCTTTTTCTCAGCTCCATTAACAGAGGTGGAATGAGGTCAAAATTGTCTCTTTTATTATTATCTTTAGTTTCACTTGTGTTATCATTATTAGACAATTTGATCGAAAGTTGGACCCTCCGACGGGCCCTACTTGTTATCTGCTTTGTATATAATTTAAAACACGTTTATTATATGAAATACTATAAAATTCGTACTAAAAACTCATGCACAAACTATCGCTGTGATAAGGTGTCGCGTTTGCTCACAACGGCTGTTCAACTCAAACTCCTTGATAATATTGAGAATACTGTTCAATTTCAGTAGGTGATGAAGTGACATAATGTGGCACATCACTTAAAAAAGAAAATCTCTGCTATTTCCCTGTACTATATCTCTGCTATTTATAAATGCTGTTTATAAATAATTGTGTGAAAGGTGGCAATACGAAATTTTTCTCTGAATTCAGATATACTTCTGGTGCGTCTCCATCATTGGGTACATTCTTTTTGATACATTTGAGTTTAAGCTGCTTTGTATTCAACATCTGGTAGTATTTTTTCTGAACTGCTTTACATCTTCAAATTCATTTCGTGAAGTGCAGAGTTAGTCAGCTAATGATCCATATAGATCTGAACGTTTTTAAATTTCTGTGGTGCCCCCTGTCCCTTAGTGTCCTAAGTACATATTTATTTGGTTTAATGGTTAATCCAGCTCTGTGCATAGCTTGTAGTTAAGGTAATACGAGGCTGTTTCAAATGAAATCCGGATTGCGTCTTTAACTAAGTTAAATACATTCCCTATTACCAATAATGAAAATAATGACTTAGTTCACACATTTAGGGAGGCCATGAATTAATTATTAAGTGTCTGGAACCTAACAACAAATTTAATTTCTCAGTTGACAGCTATGGCATCACTTCAAAGTTGCACCAGCGAAGAAATGCGTTCTGTGATAAGGTTTTTAACTGCAGAAGGAGTAATTCTTTCTGAAATTCATTCAAGAATGCTTAAGGTGTATGGAAATAGCTGTTTAGCTCATTCAAGTGTGTTTGAATGGGCAAAAAAGTTCAAAAGCGGCACCGAAACTGTGAAACATGCACCACGACCAGAACAAGCAAACCGTGTAATCACTAAAAAGAACATTAGAACTGTGCAAGAGCTCGTTTTACAAAACAGACACATAAAACTAAAAGAAATTGCTTCAAAAATTAATGTGAGTATCGGTTCTACACATAATACCTATTGTTTTTGAGCGGTTGAAATACCGAAAAGTTTGTGCGAGATGGGTCTCCAGGCAATTAACGCCTAAACATAAACAAAGAAGGATTGAAGCTTGCACTGTTGTTCTGTCACGTTATGAAAGCTGCCTTTTTAAATCGTATAGTGACTGGTGATGAATCCTGGGTTCACCGTTTTCAGCCAGAATATAAGCAATCATCAAAAGAATAGCGTCACTCAGCATCACCAAAACCCAAAAAATTTAAAGCTGCCCCATCAGCTGGAAAGGTAATGTTGACTGTGTTTTGGAATAAGACAGGAGTACTTGTAGAAGATTACATGATGAAGGGTACCACAGTCAATAGTGCTTCATACTGCAACCCATTAAAAGATAAACTGAAGCCACCTATAAGGACAAAACGACGCGGGTTTCTGTCAGAAGGTGGTTTGCTCCAACACGACAATGCTCGGCCGCATTGCTCGATGGAAACCAAGGCAGTATTAAAGAAACTTAGATTTGAAGTTAGTGAACATCCTCCGTGGTCGCCGGATCTAGCACCAAGCGATTACCATACGTTTGCAGCACTTAAAAGAGATTTAGGTGGACTGCATTTTCCGGATGATGAGAGCGTGAAAAATGCGGTGCATGAGTGGCTTCGCACAAAACCAAAAGAATTCTTCTCCGATGGAATAGAGGCTTTGATTGACAGATGCAAAAGGTGTACTGAGAGACAGGGGGACTATATAGAAAAGTGATAACATTTTTTTGTCAGTTCAATTATTAAATAAACAAGTATAATCACAATCCGGATTTCATTTGAAACAGCCTCGTAATAACATTGACCAACAGTGTGAGATCCTGCTTTCTACTACCGTATTCACTTCATCCACCTTTACTGCACTGAGCTACATTTTTAATGTAAAGATTTTTATAGTCGATTTTCACACATCCAGTTGATCATTTAAGCATTATATACTTTAACCATTATGGTATAGAAGGTTCTAAAAATAAATATTCAAGGTAATCCTTTTTCAATCTTTTACTATGCACTCATATGAATTATTCACATAGTAATACAAACAAAAGTATAACTTAAACAGGTTATCATAAACGCAGATATTTAAAAAATATGTGGATCACATGAAGTCAGAAAGATACCCAAGTGAAAAGAAAATAGAAGATGCTTCTGTCTTCGCAAATTAATTATATTTGGTATAGCAGCAGCATATATCACTTTTCATTTCTCTAGTATATCAATCCTAGGAATAAAATACCAAGTATATCACCATCCAAAAAACATAAATTAATTCTTCCATTTCTTATCCTGAAAAAAGTGTAATAAACAACTGATCCATAAAAAGATGCAATAATAACTTACAGTCAAACGAAGAGCATTTTGGGCATAAAAGTATTCTTCCGATTTACTAGGAATGTTTTCCGTATAATTCAAAATAGCCAACCTATCTCTTTGTGTAACATACATATCAATTACAAATTTATGACATTGCATCTTTTTTGCTAATGCCATGCTAATTTCATTGTCAACCATACATACTAAAAATTCTTCCAAAAGATGTTTTGGAGCATTATGTTTATGCAATCTTGAAATAAACAGTTGTGGATCAACAACAGATTTAAATGAGTTTTTCTTTGTCAACCAATTCTGAAAATGTATTGAAAAAGATAAATACTATGAACAATAATCATTACTTACACTTACATGTTTAATTAATCATTACTTACAGGTTTAATAAATAGTTCGGTCAGTTTTTTCCACATTCCAAGAGCTGCAAGGGCATTTAATTGCATCCACTCGTATTGAAAATCACTGATCTTAAAATACTGCTTAAAGGATGCAATTTCTTTACTGTTATCAATTTTCTTCTCAGACTGATTTTTATATAATTCTGCCAACTCCTCCATCACAGAATTGCAGGTGAAGTTGTTTTCCATTTGCCATTCTGCGTAACCATATTAATAAAAATTATAAAATTGACTGTAACAAAATAGGTATTGTGCCTAAAAACAATACCCATGTATATTTTACTTACTTATAAAACTTTTGTATTCTGAAAACATGGTGTTGCTTTCAGGATCTAACTTTGACTGATGTTCTGCAAAAAATCGCAGAAGCTTAATATGTAAGCTTTCTTTGTTGTACGTGTCCTTACTCCCTAAATAAAACAAGTACACCTTTAGGTGTACAGAAATAGTTACAATTTTTACACTACTGCAAATTTGTATTCAATTGCATATTATTTTTCAAAACCATTAAGCAGATAAACTTACTATATCGGAAAAATTTCCAGTTGACCTAAAAGGGAACTTCCATAAACTACTGTATTTATTTGAAACTAATTGCTTACATGTAAAGATCAGCCAATTCTTCTAACTTTTGCTCTTGCATTAAATAATTTGTATAAATTTGTAAGGCAATTTTTCTTTTTGCGAGGTGATGCAATAAAACTGATAGTTTAAGTGACTTCTTTAAATATAATACAACCTGTAAAACATAATATTTGCTAGTTAATGATAATACGATACAATTAAAAAAAAACTAACAGATAAGATAACATTTCCATCTTCAGTGGTTAGGGCTTCATCAAGAAGTTCAAGTTTTTGATCCAAAGAACGATACACATATAGTACATAAGGCATCCCCAAAAACATTTTTATGGTAGTTTCTTGAACCAACGGAACTGATGTTTGCGATGGTATTCGAACATCATCCAACACTTAAAAGAGCAAAGTCAATTAAATACTTTTTTACAGTCAACTTCCTAATATATAACCTAAAATTAAATTCAATTTCTATCTAATTTGCTGATATGTACTGCAAATAATTTCTACAAAATATTTCTTAAACAAGAAGCCACTGTATGCATTTGTCATAGCGGCTTGGCTGTATGTGTTATCAAGACAAGGTTGATAAACTTTAAAACAAAGCAACACAATTTTTAAGTTGCATAAGCATCCTGCTTTAGTGAAACAACGTGAAACTTTTCATAAAATAGGTTTATGCATTATTTACGAAATGATGTGAATAGATAGCTTGAGGTTAAAACAGTTATTTACCCGAATCCAAATTCCTTTTTGTAATTACGGAATGCATTGGTAGCATAAGTGCAGCATTGTTATCGTCCAAGTTCGCACCAAACACAGAATCTGAATTTGCAATATCGAACACTTCACCAGAACCAGCAAATGTTTTATCTTGTTCCTAGAATCATTATTATTACATTGGTGTCAGGGCATGTTAGATGCAATGACCGATCCATTTCTTGAGTAAAATTAATAGCCCACATTTACCACAAATTAGTGGCTGTTTATGTGCTGTGGCTTAGGTTGAAATAATTTTCATCCCTGTTGCGTTACAGCTGTGTTTTACTCAATAAATAAATTCAGTCTAGCGTGTAAATAAACAAAACTTGGGGTACTTACATTGTCGTCGAAGTTGAAACTAACATTGGAACTGGTATTCCAATATTCTTCAGATGACTTTCCCGCCATTATTATACAAAAATTATTTACAGTTCATAACAATCTATTATAATAACCACATAACTAGTACAAATAAGAAATAGGTTATCAATGTAACTGTTTCGATGATTTGAGGCGCATTCGCTTGAAGGCGCGTAAAACAATGACGTCACATACCAAAGTTGGTCACTTCAAAACCAGGTTTGGAGCTGGTTCTGAAATTGGTTCATCTCTATCTCTCTCTTTTAGATCAAATCTCTCTGCTTACTCTTGAATATTGAATGAAAAAATTTTGCCGCGCTTGATAAATGCTGGTTTGGAAAAACATTTGCAAAACATCTGTATTTTATTGCTGCTCCTTATAATAAAGAAAATGCATTCCGTAATGCTATTGCTAGTGCAAATTTTGCAGTCTTATTACTTCAAGCTAGTGAAATGGAAGCAGTAAGATTTGTTGTTAATGGAAAAGTCGTGGACTTCCATGAAACTCTTGAAAATTGTATTCAATTATTAAGCAGTAAGTATTGACTGTAAATTCGATATTACGAAATTTTTTTCTTAACTTTTAGATGACGATTTTGCATTTGATTATGTTGTAAGAGCTTTAAATGCTGGCCAACTTACCACATGCGGGTTAACAGCAGAAATTTTGCCCCATTTGGAACTAGTGAGATCAGCAGAACAGCGAAATGCTTCACAAGCTCTAACAGATATTGCCAACAAACAAGGAGGTAGGTCCATTATCTATATATTTCTTGTATAATAAATAGTTGTTAAAATTTACGAATCAAGTACCTTCATACACATTTGTACTTAAGTAAAATTTACCTAGAGTAAATCCCGATGAATAATCTGTAACCAATAATTCAAAAACAATTAATAGCTGAGTTTTTTTAATAAAGCAATTGATTAGACTGAATATGTTCGCTTATATCATGATATAAATTAATTGACATTATGTTTTATTTACAAAAATCAGTGATGAAGGTAAGATTTGGCTTCCTAATAGAAAACCTACTGGGAGAGATGTAGGAGCAACTTATTTTCTTCTGGACCAACGGATCATATTAAAATACCAATTTAGTGATAAAAAACACAAAAAGAGAAGCTTGTGGTCAAAAATTGCAATAGAAATGCAATTAGCAGGTTTTGACGTTGGCAACAGTAACATGTTCAGAAAAATGCAGTCAAAAATTTGCAAATTTGCAAAAATTGTAGGTGACTTTTGTAAACAGCGCGTCACGATCAGGAAGGGCTTTTCAAAACAAACCACAATTTTTTGACGAAATGCGCGAGATTTTAGTAGACAAATATAAAATTATCGCCAGGTGTTTAAAAGATTCTTTGTCCCCTACAACATCAGGACAATCAACCCCCCATTCAACAATGGAAGAAGAAGTGAAAATGAACTGCGGGAGTATAGCTCTGAAGAAGCGTCATGTTCAATGATGGTTCCGAGTAATAAATTCGTTCGGGCAAAGAAATCTGTTAAACCTGAAACGTCAGCAAAAGACGATATCATACAGACTATTGAAGAAATTCATAAGGACACGAAACAACAGCAACAGAATTTCTTTGACGTAATTAAGAAAGGCTTAGACACCCAAAATAAATTACTGGAAAAACAAAATGAGCAAAGAGACCAGCTAATCAGTGTTTTGCTTAGTTTAACTGCCGAGATGAAACCGAAACGAAGTAAAAGGCATAGGTCATCTAGCGACTAATTAGTATAGGTATTTTTGTTACAGTTATTAATAATTTAGGAATAAATTTATTTTTAAGTGTTTTATTAATAAGCGAGTTAGATTTATGTTAATTTAGGATACATTTAAAACGTTTTGTACATGTTTTTGCTAATAAAGAAGAGAACCGGCAAATTCTGCGTGCATTGGGCTAGAAATGACAATTAACTCGTTAAATATTTGTTTTTTGATTGTTATAAATTTCAATATTATAACCCTATTTCCGCTATATATTACAACTAAACGTAAGCAAATAGTACATTTTAATGTGAAAAACCGGCAAATTCTGCGTGCACTGTGTTAGAAATGACAATTAACTCGTTAAATATTTGTTTTTTGATGGTTATAAATTTCAATATTATAAGCCTATTTCCGCTATATATTACAACTAAAAGTAAGCAAATAGTACATTTTAATGTGAAGAACCAGCAAATAGAAATGACAATTAACTGTACACCTAAATATAGATCTGTACATTGGCGTGAGTATGTATATAGCTGAGACCGATACAAGCTTCTCGGTTAGATATTTAGGAACAAGTCCATCTTTAATCTTATAAATAAATGTTAAACTTGCTGTTTAATTAGGTTCCGAACATTTAGCCAGTCCAATGTTTGAAGCATGTCTTGAATTTTTGTATACTGTATACCTGTTAATTTTTAATATTTTCCTCATCGCCTTATTTTGCAGTTTCTGCATCCTATTCAAATCTTCATTGCATAACATGAACAATATCGTTGCACAGTAAATGTCTTCTTCCTAAGGTGCCGTCTT
>JABXWE010060149.1:0-11179 GCA_014611495.1 Limonius californicus
TGTATATTCGACATCTGACATTTGTCGTTTTATGACCAAAGTGAAAGCAAATGTCACCAATCTTAAAAACCAAAAAGTTACCAAAAACAGTTTAATAATAGAGGATTTTATTACCAAAAACAGTTTAATAATAGCCTCCATTATTAAACTGTTTTCGGTATCATAATGGACCTATTATTAAATCAAAGTAGATAAAAATTATTTTAAAATCTTCGTTTAATATTAATCTGAGTAATAAGAGTAGATCTACGACCTAAATCAACACCTTCTTCTTCTTCGAGTGGTTTATCTCTTACTAGACGTAGCGATCTTCTCTCCTATGCCTGTGTTGCGCCTTTTTAGAGTGTCACATACATAGAGGACCTACAGTTTAACGTGGGCTCCGAACCACTCCAGAGAAGATTTACTAGGCAGAATACCTCGCTGGTTAGCCATTGCCTTGCGAGGGAGAACAGCCGTTCAAAATCCGATGTTCCGGTACTAGGAATTGAACCAGCGCCTTCGGCGTAGAAGTCTAAGGCGCTAACCTCTAGCCCACGGCCGCCTCTCAACACCAACGAAATGAATTATAATAGTCAATATAATAATAAAATACAGGTATGAATGGCTTCATTCTTTAATTTGCATTGATTACTGTATTTTATTTCCTGCTTACAGCTATCTCTGTTCCCGGAAACAAGTAAAAATATTTTTTTAGCATTTCTAGCTTATATAATTCAAAAGATATTTACCGCTAAACACTGTAGAAAATTATAATTCAATATAAAGTATCTGTTTGAAGTTTTTTGAACTAAATGTGTCAATTTCCAATGATATTATGGACTTTATAGCAAGGTGCAGTGTATTTTTCTATTGCATTTAAAATAATCCCTAAATTACCTTCACTGTTATATCTTATATGTACAATTTTTATAGTAACGAAGTACATAATGCGGTCATAAAATGTCCTCCCCCCTACTAACTTTTGAACGAATTGATATTTCTTCACAAAATTTTGTGTGCTTTAATGGGAGGCTAAATACTACTTTTTTGTACATATTTAAATTTTATAACTTTCAAAATGGCGGCTAGGCGCCATTTTAAAATATTTTTTTAAATAGCAATGGGGTCGAGTGGCACCTCATTTGAAAGGTCTCGTTGAGTAGAGTATAATCTTATATTTTGGGAAAATTTTATAGATTCAAAAACAAGTTACAGACTTCTAAGTTATCTGTTTCTGATATTAAGTAAAACGCAAAAAAATTGTAGGAGGCGAAACAACAGAAGTAAAACAATTGAAATAATTAATCTTTCTGTTCTGTCACTTTAATTTAGTTATTGTGTTTGCTCATGTTTGAATACTGAGTGTTAAAACCGGTGATACTAACAAAAATTAACTTTCCAGGAAAAAACTGAAACAGTTTATATTTTTGCTGAAGCCAATCGAAACTTTCACGAAGCCGAAAGAATATTTAATGAACGTTTTCCCGACCGTCCTATTTCGGGGACGTATTTAAGAGAATTTGTGCAAAAATGTATTAACAGTGTGCAAAACAGGAAAAACCGAGGACGACCCGCAATTTCAGAAGACAAACAAATTCATATAGTCGGTGAAATGAGTAGTACATTCTCAGAACAGAAAAATTATTTCAATTGTGTTACTTCTGTTGTTTCGCCTCCTACATTTTTTTGCGTTTTACTTAATATCAGAAACAGATAATTTGGCGTCTAGTCGCCATTTTGAAAGTTATACAATTTAAATAAAGGAGTATTTAGCCTCACATTAAAGCACACAAAATTTTGTGAAGACATTTCAAGTCGTTCAAAAGTTAGTAGGGGCAAAGGACATTCTACGACCGCACTGTATATGTTAGAAACATAATCTCAGGGATTTCAGACTTAAATCACATAAAATTAAGCATCAACGTAGAATAGCGTAATTAATATGTTCAAGGTGGGTCAGCTACGTTGTCCACCCTTAAAAGTGGTTGACGCAACCCCCATACATGTCTCCAAGCAACTGAGATTATTGATGTTTTATAGTCGGGGATGGCTCAGTGGTAGGATAGTCAAGCTTTGGATGTAATAGTCCAAACGCTTCCCGGTTCGAATCACTCCAGGATCGGAAATTTTTCTATTTCCCTAGGTGATCGGTATCCAGTCTCCATTTTCCATTGAAGAATAAATTAATGACACTCCTCATGTTACAAACGCACCAGAGAAGTAACAAGATCATACACACAAAAATACACTACACACCAGGCAGGTTCAGTATGGTTACGCAGCAACACGGTAACCCACAGAGGTGCATTGCACAAACTAGCTTAGCTTTGCCTCACACCAAAGTGATGGGTCTATAAGGCCTATAAAAGCTTCATAATAATAATAGTTTAATCAAGTTGCTTTCTTACTGTAGTAATTAATAGTTTTACTATCATTTACTGTATTAGTATTTAACAGAAACAGCACCCACTGGTGCAATTGTACTATACTAAAAACTAAATAAGTGGAAAACAACGACCATAAATAGTAAAGTCGTATTTACTTCGGAAAATATTTAAAATTGCCTCCATCTACTTGTACACATTTTTGATTCGTCTAAAAACGATCTGCGGACAAACAAAACATCCAATTTTGAAGATCAGATGGTCTTGAAAGGAATAAATAAAGACCCTTCTCCAGTTATTTCCAAATCCTCGTTCCTAAAGCTTGTCATAGTTGTTGTGCAATAAAAGTAATGTGTTCATTCTTGATATAAGGTGCATTTCCAAAGCCTACTAAGGAGATATTTTCGTATTCTTAGTATTATGACATATTAAGAAGTTAATGAGCTTTCCAAATAGTATTCGGTCAAAACAGCCCAGACAAAAGAGCTCATATCCAATATAGCCCATGTCAAAATAAAAAGCTTGTACAATTTTTGTCGTTAACCCCGGGAAATAGAACCAAATATAGTGTCAATAAAATTAAACTGAAAATATAAATTTAATGCACATTTTGTCGGGGCTATTTTGGCACGGGCTAATTTCGATATAAGCTGTTCAGTATTTTGACCGGGCTGCTTTGGCGTGAATTATTTTGGCCTGGGCTATTTTGGATATGAGGTATTCAGTCGAGGCTATTTTGATGGAGCTGTTTTGACCTGGGCTATCTTGACGGGGCTGCTTAAGCGTGAGCTATTTTGGCCTGGGCTATTTTGGATATGAGGTATTCAGTCGAGGCTTTTTGATGGAGCTGCTTAGGCGTGAGCTATTTTGGCATGGGCTATTTTGGATATAAGGTATTCAATCGAGGCTATGTTATGTTCTTCTGAAATTTGCCGCTCTATATGAATTAATTTCTTAATTTGATTGCCGCTCTATAGGAATTACAACGTCATTTGAATTGCCGTTTGCATGTTAACAGTTTTGGTTACGTTGCGTCTTTCTAAGTTTGAGTTGTGTTGACAGTTTCTTTTGTGTCAAAATTGCCGAATATAGTTTTTTCTCGCGCATGACCTTAAGCACTTCTGAGAATTCACGTGTCTATGATTCTAGAACATTTCATAACGTTTCGAAATATGGTGTAATCTTTTTGGGGGGAAAGTGCAGATTCAGTGCAGATTCCCGTTGCGAAAGTTAGTCAGCCTTTCACTTTTAATGGCTCCGGTCGCTCAAGTCCATCCACAGGGACCATAATTAAGATGTGCTGCAGGGGCGGCTTTTGGATTTTTTTTCGAGGGGTGTGCGTTTGTGTGAATTTCGTCTTGCTGTTTTACCAAGGGGTATAGACAGACCATCGGCTACTGCCGGATTTAAAGAAAAGACTGGATTCAACCCCGGTAAAGGCAATTCTTTGTGAATTGACCGATCGCTCTTAGGCGGATTAATTTTCGAGACCAGCTCCCGTCCCTCTGCGGTTACCATCGGTGCGAAGATCGCATCAAAGTTTCGGGCGCCTGGCTGGTGACTTCATTCAATCCAGTCTGCGGGGGCGTACCTGTGGATTTTTTGCATCATCCTGTTTAACTACTCCCCGGAATTGTGTCTGCCTCCTGCGGAATTCAAGGCAAAGTTTTGTGCAGTGTAAAAGAAAACTTTTTGCTCGCGTTAACTTGCAAACTTCAAATTTTGCTTTCATGTAACTAAAAAAACGACCTTCAGTCGCCTTCAGTGGTGTTAGTTGTTAATTATAAAACTACCAGGTTATATTCTGTGTTATTCTTGTGAACTTCAGCGTCGCTGGTATACGTAGCTGTATGAAAAACATAAATCCCGTTGCACCAGTGGCGGCGAGTTTTTTTTTCTGAACATTCATAAATTAAAAATGTGTAATCCGAACTTATAGCTTATCACTTGTTGTCATTTTCTTGTACTGTCATTTCTAACAATTTTATTATATGTGTTTTAAAAATTTACTGCCTCTTATTGTGTCTTTTGTACTTGTTTGTGTACGAATTTTGCAAGTTTCAAATATATAGGAGGAGGCACAATAAAAGTGAGTAAGCTGTTGGCTTCTCGGCCTTCCACGAGGACCTACAATCAGCTGGATTTGGAAGGTGGCGCCCACTTATTTTGACTTACCCTGTATACAACTAAAGATTTCCTCCCGTAAGCGATTTTCACGAACTCCCCTACTCCTCTGAGCTAAGCTGTAGGCCGTTTTCCACCTATCTGGTTACGCGTCGTCGGCAAAGCTCGGTTGGCCCGTAACAGCTATTTTGATGGAGCTGTTTTGACGTGGGCTATTTTGACGGGGCTATTTCGGCGTGAGCTATTTGGCATGGTCTATTTTGGATATGGCTGTTCAGTCGGGGCTACTTTGCTGGAGCTGTTTTGGTTTGGACTATTTTGGTATGGGCTATTTTGGCGGGAGTTATTTTGGCGTAAGATATTTTGGATAGGGGCTGTTCAGCCGGAGCTATCCTGACATGGATATTCTGGCGTGGTCTATGTTGGCATGGGCTATTTTAGATATGAGCTGTTCAGTCGAGGTTATTTCGACGCTGCTGTTTTGGCGTCGGCTATTATGAATATGACCTGTTCCGTCAGAGCTATTCTGACGGGGCTGTTCTACCCTAGGCTATTCTGGATAGAGGCGGCCGTGGGCTAGAAGTTAGCGCGTTAGACTTCTACGCTGAAACTCCTGGTTCTCAGTGCCAGAACATCGGATTTTTAACGGCCTTTCTCCTTCGCAAGGCAATGCAAACGAGCGAGATTTTCTGTTTAGTAAATTTTCTCTGGGGTAGAAATGTTTACACTTCCCGTGGTTCGAAGCCCACGTTAGGTTGTAGGTCCTTTATGTGTGTGGCACTCTAAACGCGCTAAGCAGACATAGGAGAGAAGATCGCTACGTCTCGTAAGAGATGCAGCACTCGAAGAAGATTCTGGATATGCATTGTTCAGTCGGGGTTATTTTGATGGTGCTGTTGCAAGGTGGGCTATTTTGGCGTGGGATATTCTGGATATGAGATGTTCAGTCGGGGTTATTTGAAAGATGCTGTTTTGACGTGGGCTATTTTGGATATGGGCTTCAGTCGGAGCTATTCTGACGAGGCTATTCGGGTGTGGGCTATGTTGGCTTAGGCAATTTTGGATATGAGCTGTTTAGTCGGGGCTATTTTGACTGGGCTGTTTTGGCGTGGGCTATTTTCACGAATCACGCTTCCAAATATCTAATAAAATACAGGGTGTTCTATTGCAAAAGGTCATCTTCCGTTTTTCAAATGACAGTTCGTATCGTAGACGATCATGAAGAGCGCATAAAATTATTTAAGATTGATTTTTAATTTGAATTTTATAATTTATTTGATTCTGGCAAAATTATTGAGTGTGTATTGAAAATTGCGTTTAAATAATTGTGATTTTAAGATTTTAAACAAATTTTAAACATGAAAACATATTCTGTTTGACAATAAACAGCCATTTAAATTTACGTTATTCAAATAATTCGTATTCGCCAGATATTAAGTTATAAATATAACAAGCAAATAATAGCAGACTCAAACATCTCGCTATAACTGAGTTCGACTGTGGCAAATATGGACATTTTTAATGAAACTCTTCACATCTGCTCAGTATTATAATTGATTTAAACACAATTCAGCATAGAAGCAAATCAAGAGTCGCATTTCCAGACAAAAGTGTTAAAATTACAGTAACACCAACTTCTGGATTGATCGGTATAAAAAAGTTTTCGTCTATTTTATGTTTTCGATTGCACTTGGATACTTGTAACGATGTTGAGTCCACGTGAGTGTTTCAAGCAGTCACGACATGCCTAATAATTGAACATACGAGTATTCTGATCCGCTAGAGCTAGGTCAGTACAGTTTACTGCGTTAAATATGTTCAAGATGTAATTTTGAAAACGTATGCAGCTCAATAAAAACGGCATAACAAAATTTACAGTAATTAATGTTGTCTTTTCAAGACAATCAAATAATAGTTAAACCATTAAAACGATTCAATGAAGCTAATCAAAATCGAGTTAAAATATAGATTAAAAATAAGTAAAAATTGAAAGTTAATGAGTGTGTCAGTAATATTTATGTTAAACATGAGTTAACGAGTCGGATTTAATAATTAACCGGTCGATTAATCTCCGATTCCATTTATTATCCACGCATTTAGGATTTATTTATGTGGGATTCGCCTTTTGTAACCTGAACTTTTCGACTACTCGCGAGCACATGCTCTCTGTTGTGATGGCTTTTTTATTTTCTTTCCCATTTTCCATAAATAATAAATTGTCGGAATTTCATTGATGCCCCGATTAATTTCAAGCTTCCACAGCCCTTTCACGCTACGATTTCAGAATTTCTAATTAGCGAGCGAGAAATATTAAGAAGCAACGAGTAACTTACAATTATTTTCTTAGTTAAGATTTAGTTCTGAGTCGCCTGCCTAAGTGAGTAATAATTAACAAGAGTCTTCTTGTATTATGCATCGGCGAGGCGACAAGATGTCCTTTGGGATGAAGAACAGAAAGTGAACTTCGTCTTTTAACACGTTTTAACTTTGCATTTTATTTCTTTACTTACAGAAAAGAAAACTTGTCGAGATAATTTGTTTAAACTGCGCGAATGTCGTTTTCCGTGCATGGAAAAAGTGCTCGACATACGGACCGAAGTTTTGTTAACAATTCAATTACTTATTTACAGGAAAAAATGTAGGAAAGTGTAAATACTAAATATCTAATTGTAGGTTGGATTAAAGTAAGAAAACTTCCAATAAAAGCTAATTATATGCTACAAGTATTTCGTAACTCGTGCACCAAAAAATCGAAAAGAAAAATTGTTTAAAGATAGAAGGAATTATTTATTTAAAAGTAGTAATTTGATGAAACCATTTTTAAACGTTGTTTAAGGAACGAAAACACAAAAAGGTGGGCGTGTTAACAAACAGCACCGACGGCAAAACCGTCATCAAAGTCTCGTGCTTTACAACTGCTCCACTAGTAGATTCAATTCTCACATATTGAGCCACCCAAAAGTATCTACACGCGTTTTTGTATATTTATAGAGTTTAATTGAAAACATACCTATAAAAACATTCCCTGACGCAGAAATGAAGCTAAGGACAAACAGCTTTGCGTTTATACATGACCTGATATACATCTATATGCGTCTTTTCAGTTGAAAGCATTTGAGAAAACTATGATCTTCCTAACATAACCTCAATGACTTTCATCACTTAACAGTAGTGCTTCAATTAAGTTTAAAACCTTTACTTTCCAATATTTGACAAACATTAACTGTTTGTCTGAAATACATACTTAAACTTACTGATATTGTTGCTACATAGATCCGGCATAGTTTTCAATTTAGTATACCCAGCGCTCTTCCGGTTGACTATTTCTTCTTGTCGTCGTAAAACGTGCTTTGTCGAATTCCATCTCCGTTTCCTACACTTTTCCATCACATCTACTCATGTTCTTCGTCGGATGTCTTGTGACGTAATTCGTTCCACATTCTTTTTATCGTGCAAACCGCATAGTGAAACGAGTGTAACAAACATCAGCTGATTAATATAACACAGGTAAAATAAGTGATATAATGGATGCACCGGGCAAGATAATAGGAAAACTAATCCAAATTCATACGAAACTCAATGAAATGATTACGAAACTAAACTACTCAAAAATGAATATGGATATTGCAGTGTAAGACACATAAAGGCAACGCCAATTGCAATTATAATAAAAAGGGGCCAAAACAACAAAATGTAACGTCTTTTCAGTAATGAACATAAAAATTACAACAAAAGTACGTTTAAAGAAGAATATTTAACAATATTACAATGAAAATCGTTATTGTCTCTTTTTCCTTAACTTAAATTCATAAAATTCTAATACCGCAGTAATAGGCTTTGGATTATGATGATCCAGCTGTCTCTGCGAAAGGCCCCATGCATGCTCGATGGGGGTTGAGGTCTGGAGATAGCGGAGGAAGAGCAAGATGGTTTATTTCCTCATCTCGAAGCATCTCTAAAACAACCCCAGCACGATGCTGCCTTGCGTTGTCGTCATGAAAAACAAAATATTCGTGTCCAACAGCGTTCCGACGGTTCAGAACATGGTCCATAATGATATTTTGGACATAACGTTGACCCGTGAGTGTACAATTAAAGATATAGAGGTCAGTAAGCCACCCTAAAGAAATTCCAACCCATACAATAAGACCACCACCACGTCCACCAAAAGCAACGACTGGTTGGGTATACTGAGATAAGGCACTATGTCTGGCACTACGATATATTCTTTGAGGCCGGCTATTATTGCTGAGACAATATCTGAACTCGTCCGAAAACAGTGTCTTATCCCACGGTGTCGCTTCTTGAAGCCCACGTCTTGACCATTCTACCCGGTGTCTTCATTGAGCCAAAGTTCTTGCAAAACATCTCACGGGGCGGTATGAGGTAAGTCCTATCTCAAACAATCGATTTTTCACAGTTTGGTTGGAGACTCGATTTCCTGTGGCATTCTGAAGCACTTGCTGTAGGTCAAGTAGTTGAGAAGAGGTGCATTCTTGCATTATTTACCAGAAGTCAATCCTCCCGAGGTGTTGTGATGCGAAAAGATCCACTTCCAGGCCTTCTTGCAGTCGTACCTGTTTCTCTAAAGCGCGAAAGAGCACGTGAAATTACGCTCTACGTGGTTCCCAACATATCAGCAATGTCGACATGGCGATTTCCTCTTTGGTGCACAACAACGGCTGAATTTCGTTGTTCTATTGTTAAATGAGCAGCATTGTTGTTTATCATTAAGAACACACATGTAACACACGAATAAAAAAAACAACGAACAGAAAAAGATCTTAGGAAGACGGGAAAGATTATTCAATCAAACACACTAACTCGGCTTGACACTAATACGGTTAAACAATTGCAACTGGATTCGATTATTTTTTGTGTTTTAACATCAAACATTGCCGCTTGCTCTAATTATCAATAATAGACAACCATTAGCCGCCAAATACAAACATATATATGCTTTATATTACAATATCTCTATTTATTTTTGAGTAATTTAGATAGAAATGCAAGAGAATAGAGCGAAATAAAGCGACTCCGTTCTAACTATAGTATTTTTCTGACTACTTTTCGATAAGAGAAGCAGGAAAAATAAATCCAGAAATGCATGTGTACTTTCTCTATGAAATATATTTAAAGTAAATACCTTGTACGTAAAATAGGTTAGGTTTCAATTTAATCCCAAGCGATGCGTCTCATATCTACATACACTAGATCAGCTACGACACGCGTCAATATCAAGCAAATTTTGCACTAGCGACTAGCCTGTTCGAATCGCAAAATACTGACTTTTTCATATTTTCGTATAACAGATTATGAATAGTGCAAATTGTGTGGTTACCTCTAAAGGGATACAACGTAGCGGATCCACCCTGTATTCAGGGTGTCTCCTACATAATGACGAAAACTGCAGGGGACAATTCTTTGGCCAATTTTAAACTTTCCCTAAAATACGTTATTTGCGAAACACATATGTCCAAAAGCTAATTAATCAAAACTACAGTACATAATATGTACATTCGGTATTAAATCAAATGTTTAAAGTGTCCTCCTTGTGCTAGTACACCTGTTGTCATTCTTCTCTGCATTGATTGCCGCATACCTTCGAGAATTCCTGTTGTATTCCTGATAGAATTAAAAGTGTCGATAATTGTGTAATGGAAATCATTTAAGTCCACAGTTGCAATTTTGTGTCCCCAAAGAAAAAACTCTAGGGGGTTCATATCTGGCATTTGTGATGGCTATGCTTACTCCACTAAGTCCTTTCAATGTCCTTCCGTGGCTTGTCCTATAAGGATAATCTGTATTCAAATACTCTCTTACGACAATACTGAAATGTGCTGGAACACTATTGTGGATAAATCACAAAATATTCCTTAGTTGCAAGTGAAAACGACAATACTGAAATGTGCTGGAACACCATTGTGGATAAATCACAAAATATTCCTTAGTTGCAAGTGAAAATTTTCCAATAACACAGGTAGTTCTTCGTCGAAATAATACGATAAGAATCACCAGTTAGGCGCTAAGGTAAGAAATATGAGATAATATTATCTTCAACAATACATAAGCTTTCAATTATGAAATACGAATTTTCTTCAGTACACACATGATTGTTATAAAAGTTCACAATCGCATTCCTCAAAAAATTACTTTCTCGCGTGCACAGTATTTCAGCATGACAGTTGGGATTTTGAGCGATTGCTTGAAGTAACCACTGGCAGAAGCTGAAGCGTAGAGGGAAATCTTGTGGCAATAAAACTTGCACACGCTGAATATGGTACGGTTGAGCTAATAAAATTATGTATGTCTTACTTTAGTCGTGGTGTTATACCTACTGTTGGCCTACCAGGAAGGTCAATGTTTCTCAGAAGTGAACCAGACTGCAATATGCTTTCGCGTAAATGCAGGACAGTTAAGTTACATTTACAAAAGGGGCACAAGTGTTTGCAATTTTTACGGCAGTAAAGTTTGTTATTTCGTGCCATCTGTATTATTACAAATTATACAAAAATGGATATTAGAAAGGTTTTTTTGGTAGGAATGGTAAGTATTGACGTTTATTTGGGTATCTACATTTGTGTGTGTTATACCGCGTCCACACAAACGTTTAGTAAAAGTTATATTTTATTCTTTGCAGTGAATTTAAAACGAAAGAAAAGTACCAGCACCAGCAGCAGCAGCAGCGA
>JABXWE010060150.1:0-14229 GCA_014611495.1 Limonius californicus
CGTACATACGTACATACGTACCCACCCACAGACAGACATTTTTTAAAAACCACTTTTTTGGGTTCCTAGAGACCCAAAACGGATATATCCGTTAAAATCTCGATTTCGAAAATTTTCATGATTTCAATACTTACCCTATACCTATAAGGTATGGGAAAGTAAAAAACAAGATGAATTTAAAATAATACCTAAATTTCGCCGATCTAAAGAAGTAAATTATTGTTAATTAATGATATCTAACACAACATATGTTCCGTTTTCCAAAAGTTCAAAACAATATTCAAGAAGGATCCTATATTGAGAAGTGGAAATAACATAAATATAGTCGTAATAATTTAATTATTTGCTATTTTTCCTAGTGATATTTTTTAAAAGGAATGCTATTACATAATTGTATGAACAACTGAACTTGACTTTCGAAATGTTTTAGTTTTGATGTGGTTTTCGCTTGCGATTTAATAGCAAGCAAGCTAATTTGGTACATATACTATTAGATGAAAAAGTCATACAGTATGCCCTTTCAATTCTAGAATTGCACGCAGAATTTTGTACACAACTGTTTTTGACTATGACGTTAAAAAATTATACACATTAATTTTGGCCATTGTACAGTGTACGTTCCAAAAACGATAGTAAATCGACTTTGTTTTTTAACTACAAGAGCTTTACGATTTTAAATATTTTGAGAGTGTATTATAAAACTGTCGGATACGCAATTCGCATTAGGAAAATTAATTTTAACTTAATCAACTATATGGCGCCCTCCTTATAACAAGTCAACGTGATGTCATTTCCCATTATTTTAGAAAATGGCAAATGAAGTTTGATACTTGAATTATTTAGAGATTATTGTACTAAACTACATTTTCAAGAAAAAGTTACAAGAGAACTATAAACGTTCATAAGTTACTATTCTTCCAAGTTTTCAAAATAAGACTTTCGGCTATAGATTAATAATGATTTTATTAGTACTTACTAAAACTACAATTTATAAGCGATATTGAACCAGTTTTTTTACGATAAAGTAATACAGGGTGTACTTGAAATACCTCAAAATCAATCCGCTATGATATTTGCTGCGCATTATTACTTTCCCATACCTTATAGGTATAGGGTAAGTATTGAAATCATGAAAATTTTCGAAATCGAGATTTTAACGGATATATCCGTTTTGGGTCTCTAGGAACCCAAAAAAGTGGTTTTTAAAAAATGTCTGTCTGTGGGTGGGTACGTATGTACGTACGTACGTACGTATGTACGTATGTGACGCTCCTACAGCCGAAAGTATTGCTCCGATTTTGATGCGCTTTGGAATGCGGGGGTGTATCGAAAATTCATCGAAAAAATAAGCTTTTCAAAAAAAATCCGAAACCGGAAGCGGAAGTTACGCATGTTTTTTTGGTATCACTTTTTTCGTGATTACAATTTTGAAACTTTTATCACGGATAACGATAGAGGGTCATAAGACAAATCTGTTAGTTTTTTGCCGAACTCGCTAGCTTTAAACTGAAGGGCGCTATGATTTTTTGAAAATTTTGAGTTTAACGCCCAATTACTCGAAAACGGATGAATCGATTCAAATGATTTTTATTTTCTGAATAGTATATGAAGGGTAAAATGAGGTGATATAAAAGTTTTTTGAAAAATTATAAGGGGCCTAAATTACGAATTTTCAAAATTTTGGAAATTTTCAAAAAATTATTTCTCAAAAACTGCTCCAAGGAATTTTTTAAACTTCATATGTCGACAGACCTCGCAAGGGGCTATCGATATATTTTTTGAAGAACTCCGTAATTTTCCTGTGGCGCCCTCTACGAAGCTTGGAAGTTTGAAACTTCAAACTCCTTTAATTAATAAACGAAAAAAGATAGGAAGCTGGGGTTTTCACTGAATCGCTCAGTGCGTAATGGAGCATATGAATATGCAGGCAGTCGCGTCCACTTATTTGATATCGTCCTTATGACGAATCAGGTAATGTACGTCATTGATTTATTTCATAACGTTGCAACTTTGTATGTCTCCATGTAGTTTTAACCGATAATTTTATAACCAAATGTATGTACCAATTCGACTAACGAAACGTAAACACGTCTGTCAAAATTTTACTTAACTAGAAGTCCAAAGTGTTACCAACGTTGCAAAAACTATGTTAAGAAATGTAAGCCGATTTCTTTATTATTTATCTAAACCTACCTATATAGACTTCATGATTCTATTTGGTTGTCTAATTTTACAAAAGTAAAATAATAATTTACGGCATGCAGTTTTCAGTAATTACATCTTTTATTTATGGTGAAGTATTGGTAACGGCCCTCGTTCATCATTACCCAATTCTTCAAAAGGGTTTTAATAACATATCATTGTGTCTCTTATCTGTTAGTAAGAATTCGTAATTGTTTGCTGCTGTCCTTGGGAAATTTGCTAAAAGAAATTACGCTTATATTATTGGTAAAAGCTTATATCATATATTTTCCATTGCAACTATAGATTTATCGCTCTAATAATTAGATAAAAGAATCATCTTCATCATCGGCAAGAATGGTATTCACTTCATGGTTCTTACGAGAAAATGTTGAACATCTAGATTAGTAGAATCCAGACCACAACAAAGTCTGAATATCTGGTTCAGTATATTAGACAAAATGTTAATAGATTATTTTATCACATTGATTAACAGCTCCTTGGTAAACACTTGTACGTACTCTTGGAAGGTGATGTGTCTATAAACCAGAAACTTAACGTTTGTTTTATGCACGGTGGGACACCTGCGTTTTTCGGTCGCTATTGGGAAGAACTTGGACGATACATACATGCATTGAATCTTCTTTTTCACGTGCCAATCCGTTACCGGATGTTGGCGATCATTCTAGCTATCATGAATTTATTCGTATCTGCTCGGAAAAGCCCTGTTGTTGTTGTAGAGAACTATGTCCTTAGGTTTTTGAGCCAGGCTATGCGCCTCCTACCCGGGCCCCTCTTCCCTTTCATTTTCCCTTGTAGCACTAACTGTAATAATCTGTATCTCTGTTCGTTCCTCACACGTATCCTAGGTATTCAAGTTTTCTTTGTTTAACTACTTTCATAATTTCCGTGGATTTGTCTAGTTGTTCTTACACCCTTTTGTTTATAACGTGTTGGGTCCATGATATTCGCAAATACATTGAATAGGATATAGCAAATACGAGGAGGTCGAGGTGTCTCATTTCATAGCCTCTTAGATCTTCCGACTTAATGAGTTTGAATTTTTATATTTGGGATTATGCACAAAGTACACAACACCTATAAATAAACCTGCCGAGTCGCAATATCGAAAAAGAACAAGGCTGCCAAACAATTTCAGCCAGGCTGGGCATTTTTGAAATGGCGCGAAGTTTCTTCCTGAGAAGCTGCTATCATTTGTGTCGAAAAGGAAGAACGGTATTTTGAATGTTGTCGTTAAAATTTTAAACTGACACAATTAAGTGTGTATTATTAGCTTTAACTATAGACAAACCCCGAAATTGAAATTCGTTCGTATCTTCAGGTTTGAGAATCCAGGTTGGTAGACACCATTTGACTTTTTTAAATCATGCTATGCGCTTCTTAAATATTTTATACTTTATTTTCACGACTCTGTATATCCATCTATAGGTGCAAAAGGGCTCCGTCGCTGGTTTTCATAATAAGTTTAGAAAACCTCAAAAAAAATATGCCAGTACATATTGTTTTGACTCGATGTCGAAGTGCAGGGTATATTTCTAACGTCATCAGATTTAAAGGTTGAAAGTAACTTTTTTGTCTGTATTATTATACATAATATCTAGCAAAATCTCTTTATACATTATAAAATTCTGTTGATCTGGATTTGTATTTCTGAACATTGCAATACTGCAGAGAGTCGGATATATATATCGCCAGGACACATGTGCAATAGCGCATAAAGATAATGGCGTCTACTTGTTATGGTATGCCCTACGCAAGGACTAGCCTGACAATTCTGCGGACAAAATTGCTGGACGGATCGTATAGATTGCATGTGAAATAGTGCATCTAGAACAATGGTATTTGTTCATCCGGACTACCCATCACTTGCATGAGAATTAATGTTGAAGGTTTAATCGGGCTTCCCAATTGTAAATACTTATTTTGCTATTCTTTGTAACAAAATAGATATTGACAATTATACACTTATTTTAAATACTACTTAGTAATTTTTGCATTAGGAACCTAATGTTTATTATCAGTCTGAAGATTTGCTTAAGCGCGATATTTATACTAGGTTCTACTTTTTACGAAGCAAACTGTAAAATAGGAAATTCTCCCAACGCCGAATTGCAAAGTAATCAATTGATATGGCGGTAGAACAAATATAGGTGAAGCATTTTCCTTGGGCTGTGGGTACATTTTAACCGTTTAACTTTTTTTGTTTACTTTTAAAAGTTTCCATGTTTTCTTGTAGATGTGAAACAACCGTATTATAAACTAACCACCTGGGCCCGGTTTGCAGTATGTATTGCGAAAACTTAATTATCGTGAGTAAAGGCCAAAAGGCACGTATGTATACATAGCGAAAACTGTTGTTTATATTTCTAGAAAAATAACCAAAAATGTGAAATATGTATTAGATTTTCTACAACAATAGCCAAAATCAAACCGGAAGACTTATTAGTCAGTTCCCTTTTGTTCAGCTCGAGCTGCTATAACATCTAAAATACAATTATGTAGATCTCATTGCACGAGTAGAAGTTATTGTAGTGAAAGTTCTTTGCGAACGGTTATTATAAATGTACATAAGTTAAATGAGCACAATGCTTGGCTCGGTTAATTAAAACTTAATTCGGAAATTGTGGGCAATTGTTGTGTTTTTGTGAATTTTGTAGTACTATTATGTAGCTGTTTTTGTGCCAGCTAGTAGGGAAAATGCGACAAAAAAATTAATATGGATACGAAACAATTGCAGAAAATATTTGTGTAAAATGCATGTCACATATTGTCGATACTACAAGAAATAAACGTTTTATCAATATTTTTAGTTTTCGTATGTTTCTTGCACATTCTAAGCTTTCTTACATACATAAAAATAATGTATATGTTAAAAGTTAAATCTATTTATTTATTGTCATTTCTTCCAAATTGCATACTTAACAAAATATTTACATAACGATTTTCCGAGTTTCAGGGCGTACCATTTTTTATTTACCCTGTAATTCTATCGAACCAATCAAATTTGTTAAAGACAAATGAAAGGTTTATAATATTGTTAATATTGTAAAAATATGCAAAGTGTCTTTTACAATAAAGAATGGCTATAGACTTCGTAAAAAAATTCAAAATAACGAAAATCTATTTCTTGCATAAGGGGTTGAAAAGAAGTCGAAAAGTCTCAATCAACAAACCGACCGTTTGCGAGATACCAGCGATTATCTGTAACAAATTTTATTTATATTTAATGTCGTTTGATTTAACGCTATTAAATGAGTACTTACACTCAAATATGGACTCCTTTCTTAAAATTTGAAAATGTTGTATACACTACAAAATTTTCACAAAACAAAATTTTATGAAGTATTTCTGATGCATATTAAAAATCACAGCATCATGCACGTTTTTCAGCTCTAGTTATAAGCATTCAAAATATTGCAAAAAGTAGAGCCTCGGGAGTGGTTATGATATTTTAGACAACCTGTAGTCTATAACTTTAGGTGGAACTATGTATTTATAACCGTCAATATGGCCGTCTGGATTGTATATTTTTACTTGCCTTGGAAACGTATTGTGATTGCAAAACATTTCCGACATAAATTTCACGGAAATAAGGAAATTGGACCTTTTACAAAATGTCGGATGTCAAAAACTACTGGACCAATCCGTATGAAATGTGGAATGCCGAGGTACAGCGAAAATTAATGGAGTCAAATCTAGCCGTAACTGAACTTTAGACGTGTTTGTTTTTAGTATGCCTTTTAAGAACAACGATGTTCCAAAATGGCAGTAAATAATTTCATAGGGATTCTTACTTCAAATGATATAATTTTTTACCAAACTTGCCAGCTTTCAAAGTAAGGCCGCCACAACTTTTTGAAGGTTCCGACACTTAGTCCGGTTACTCAAATTCCATGTATAAAATTAACTTAACTTTAAATTATATAGCAATCCTTAGGCATTAGAAATATGATGTGCATAAACCTTTATGGGAAGAAATTTTTGAAAAATTCGGTGTTAATGTCCGGTTAGTAAAAATACCATCCGACTTATATACATATTCACTAATTGAACAGCCCTTGTAGATTAGAATCACACTGTGAATAATAATTGTGGGAATATAACAAGTGTATGTGTGAATGGATTGTTTCCAAATTTCTGATATTAAAAGAATATATTTTGTGAAGAAGATTCTAAAGATATCGATAAAATTGTGTAGCGATATAAAGACTTGGCAGACCTACAAACATAGTTTCGAATGATTGACAAAGCTTGTACCTACGGCTATCTATAAATTTAGAATGTTTTAGGTTATGTTTCTGCGAGAAAAATATAGGAATTGCATATCATGTCAAGCTATCTTTACGTACAAGTAAAAAGCAGAATAAAGTGCATATATGTACAGCTTTCCTTTTATAAATATGACGTATATAGCAATATTACTGCGATTGAAACTACTCCAGAAAATCCGCTTCGTAGATCTCGCCCAATTATACCAAACAAACAAACATTTCTTCGATACTCTAGTAGTGTAAATAAAAGAAAAGAGGATGTCTGTATTTCTTATTATTTTGCTACATGTACATAAGGAAACCACAGATGTCTATATCTATATTCTATAGCAAATATTACAGCCCGTCTGTGTTAAATAGGAGACCTTTACATTCAGAGTTGGCAAAAATTACTGTTTAAAAATTATTGCTTTCTGAATAAATTAAAAAACCATCGGTTATCGTTTGATCGATTTATAATTATAAACAATACAGAGTTACATACAACATATGACCAATTTCCATAACAATTTACTTCAAAATCAATACAATTTATCATATTTTTCATTAGAAAATATATGTTAGGAGTACTTTTTCTCTGCCATTAGTAATTTTCGAGTAAACAAAATTAGTAGCGGTAGTCACCTTAGCAAATTTGTTGCATGTATTCCTGGCATAATAGTATTTTTAAAACCATGTTGGAAAATTGTAAACGATGTTTTTTAGTAACGCCAGCAAAAACTTCATACGAAACATACGACATTGAAATGTTTATCAAAACATGTTAGCAATGCCTTTGATTTACATTCGCATGTCGAATTTAGAAATGTAGACTAATACAGGGTGCATCAACGGTAGCTGCTTAAAAGTCTCACTTGGATTACATCGTACAGTGTTTAATACCTTCGCCGTCCGCATATCTGAACTGATGTAAATATTGAAGGGCAGTTTGAAGCATGGGGTAGTCCCAGCGAACTGTTTTGTTCCAGTTTAGTTGGGGCGGAATTCTCAATTTGGTCCGACAACCAAAATGAGTTTTACCTGCTTAATACGTACTACAGGAAACCTAAATAGTTCCAAGAGCTTTTTATTCCATCAAGTCACACTACTGACGTTAATCAAACATATTTCTTAGGTGTTACAAGGATCATCCTTAACGGATGTTTACCTCTCGTTTAGTACTCACCGACAAGTTTGTTGTTTTCCCCGTCCGTTCATTTCGTCTCCCCGGTCACTGTCCTTAAACAGAACGTCTAGCCAGTCGCTGAACCAGGCAATAACCCCACCTGGCTGTATCCCATTCGAGAAGCGGTGTGGTATGTACATTTCCAGCAAAAATTTCTTTATCGCCATTAGGGATTGCTATTATATTATATTGTACTGGTTTCTGATTATTCGGTTCCCAACACGTGCACGTTACGCAAACATTTTTTTATGGCCTCAATGAAATAAACTTCATTCTAGCGATTAATTAAGACTACCAAGCTTCTAATGATCTGGCACAATTGACCTACGCAAGAAATAAATAAGCCCCCATAACGAAGTTTTTCCCAGCACTTTTGAATCCTCTCGAGGAATTAAATTAAGTTTTTGCTCGTTACAAAAATAAATTTAAAGCTTATAGTAAAAATGAGAAAAATACCTCATTAATGTACTTAAAATACAATAAATGTTTTTGGGGTTTATGTATTGGTCCCATTTTCTGAATTCCTATTTGTATTCACGTAATTATTATTTAATGTTGACATTGCATCTCCTTATTTAGTTCAGGATTCTAGAAATTCCCATTTCCTAGTAAGGAAAGTGTATTGTGGAAGTTCATTTATCACCACACAAAGGTAAAAACATGCATAAATTTAAGGAGCACAATAAATTACTGGGCGTTATCACCTGCACATAATCCCGAACGGCTACCAAACGCAAATAAAGAAAGTCATAAATTTACTCGAGTTGGACGAGGAACGTGTATGGTGTTTATTAAAGTTAGGACTCGGGTTATAATTAGCAGGAGAGTATGTGTTATTCGCCGAGTACTAAATAGAAGACATAAAAAACCCAAGCCCCACTTACTAATGGTTAAAATTAGTTTTAACTGCAAGCTGCACGAGGTGGATACACGTGGAAATGGTTGTTCGATGTAAACGTAAATGTTTATAGCAAACTAACAAACTTGTCGAAATCAGGTTTAATCATTAACTTCGGCTTTCCCAAGATATTTATGTTGATAATAGTGATAAAATCCCAAAGCTACGGTTGTTTATTTAAACTTCACCAAATTGAAATTAAGAAAATCCGAATCCTGTTAAATTAGTCATGACGAAAATCTTCTTTAAATTCTTGGTATTATCTACCAAAACTTAAAAAAAGGTGATACACGAAATTGGAAAACTATAGACCCATCACACTGCGTTCACAATTATACAAAATACTATCAAAAATAATAACAAAACGACTATCTATGAAACTAGACAATTATCAGTTAAAAGAGCAAGCTGCTCTTAGACCCACTTACAGCACCTGCGACCACCTCCAGACTGTCAAAATATTAATAGAAAAAGTGACAGAATATAACCTCCCACTGTACGTAGCATTTGAGACTACGAGAAGGCGTTCGACAGCGTTGAAACATGGGCTGTTGAAAGGGCTCTGCAGAAATGCAGAATAGACTAGATATATTCAGATCCATAACATCTATCAAAATATGTCCTCTACAATCCAGCTTCATAAAGAAACGAACCCTATCCCCATACAAAAGGAGTTAGACAAGGGGACATCATATCCCCAAAATAATTTACGTTGGTCCTAGAGGACATCTTTAAAGAACTGAACTGGGAGGGGAAAGGAATAACTGTAAACGGAGAACTATTGAACAACCTGAGATACGCGGACGATGTAATGTTGATAGCCAATAACTATTAGACGACAAATCACAAGCTGTAGGACTGAAGATGAACAAGAGTAAGACGAAAATTATGACAAATATACAAGAGGAAGAAAGAAATATAATGGTAGGAAATGAAGCGACAGAAAAGGGTAATAAGTACGTATATCTGGGACAAGAAATAACACTGACAAAAGAAAGTCAAACTATGGAGGTGAGTAAAAGGATAAAGATAAGATTGCATTTGGAAGACTGAGCTACATTTAAAAAAATAAAGTTTTCCCGCAACATATGAGATGCAAAGTATACAATATGTACATTTTACCCCGTCCTACCATACGGGGTCCAGACGTGGACATTTATAAAAAACAACGTTGATAAAACAGCCAAAACTTCGAGAGCTGTGGAACGAGCAATGCTCGGAATAAGTCTTAAAGACCGACGAACCAAGGAATATGTGAGGAAGAAAACAAAAGTCAGTGACATCGTGGACAGAATGGCTCGCCTCAAATGGAAATGGGCGGGACACAACGAAAGATACGCGGACTGTAGATGGAACAACACAATAAATAAATGGAGATCCTGGTACGGGAAAAGAAATCACGGAAGGCCATAGATGCTATGGGTTGACGGTATTAAACGAACAGCAGATTTAGGATGGACGTGAACAGCACGAGATAGAATCCAATGGAAAACTTTAGCGAAGGCCTATGTCCAAAGTTGGAATATTGAAGGCTAAATAGAGAGAGAGAGAGAGAGAGAGTATGGATTCAGTATTGCTGTTTTATAGCAGGATTAATTCACAGGGTGATTTTTAATTCAGGGCGAGATGACTTGCTTAATAGAAATAAGATAATATCTATTTCGCTTAAATCGAAAGTCGACCATGTTGTTTTGTTTGCGTAAAATATTTGTTGTATAAAACGGAATAAAAGGATTATTAAAACTATTTTTAGATAATAATAACAAAATGAATCAACTCGCCCTGAATTTATATGTGAACTGTATATGGCAAGACGAACTGGTTTTTATAAAATGGAATCAAATCAGTACTAAAACAGCTTAAGCATTCGTAACTGATATTTGCAAATATGTGACATGAATTATTTATACGTAAAATATATTCGACATCTATGAAATAAATTGCTGATATCTTGAAATTCATGTTTCGTATCAGAAATACGGGACAATTATCGCCTATTTTTTTCACGGAGAAATTTTTAGTTTTCTTAGGTGAAAATCTACAAATTAAATTAAATTATATACTATAGTAGAACCTCAATTATCCAGCACTCTATACTCATCACGTTCTACTATCCGTCTAGCTGAGGCTACGCAAAATTCGCGATCTTGCAAGAGAAAAACGTTGCGAAGCCGTAGACCAAAAGAATATTACCAAGTACTCTAAAATGTAATGTTACCATATACATATTACTTATGCGTACTTATACATTGTATGTAGTATGCAATTACGCAATATTAAGTATATATGTACATTCATCTGAGCGTTATATATTGTAAAAATACGTAAATAAAGCAAAATTTAAGAAGTTCCTATTATCCGTCTATTTCACATATCCCCTCCCTCCAGTACCAACCCTGACAAATAATAGTTTTTATCTTTCGAGATGTCTGGGTAATCGAATATTTCGAATGTTCTCATTCGAGATACGCCGATCACCAGTACTTACATACTACATATACTAAATTTTGTAGCGCTAGGCAATGCTCCCATATTTCCAAATCCTATTCTACGTAATGCCATGAAGAGGGGTGAGAGGATGAAACAAATATTTCAATTTTTACTCTTTTATAACATTTAACTGGCTTTCGTCAAGATGAAATACTAAAAATATTGTGGTTTAAGAAAAATTTGTATTTTCATACCCTTTTATTTTTTGTCCATCGGTAGACTTTAAACTCTCTCTTAATTCGCAAGTTTTCACAGGAATCCTTAGAATATGAATTGTTTTATATTTTTGTAATTTTTTAGACATCATATTTTTGTGACTCGCATCTGTATAGAAGATCTAACGTCGTGGAGAATATTTTAAGTAGTTGCCTATTAAAATCTCCGAACCACTAGTTTTTGTGGTGTATTTTATAGCATGGTTTTACTGCCATGCTTTTTGTAAAAACTTGTTACAGAAGGAAAAGTTCGATTAATTATCACAATAAAATTTCAAGTTGATGTTCGTTTACAGCGTGGCAGTTCCCACGATAAAAAAATATTTTTGTTGAACGTTGTATCAACACCGCAAGGCCTTTGGCCGTCTGGCGATGTGTACAACAAAATATTTTCTTTCGGTGTTGCCAATCACACCAAATACAATTTTTGATATTTTATAGCCTGCGTATTTTTAAATATTTCTTCTTCTTCTTCTTCCTGTTACTCCAAATAGAGCATAGGACACCTGACTGGTGTTTCATCAGCGGTAGATGTGGATGACAGGGTTGCTAGTTCTGCACAATAACCATATTTAGTTTTCTTTGTATTGGAATATCTAGCTTTTCAGACAAATGAAGACAAATGTGTGTTATTGGTTATTATGAAAATAAAAGAGAAATTTAGCAAAACTGTGTCACTTAACGATAAATATCCGAATCGGGAATCAGTTATGAGCTTAGTGAGTAAAATTTCAGAGACTATAAACGCTCGTGGGCAGAATGGTTGAGGGAGGATTCTTAGGTCCTGTCTTTGGCAGCCATCTTCTTCAGCCCTTTTGCACTCAACGGAATATAGGGCGCCATATCTGGCGTTTCAAAAGCAAGTAGTTGTAGATGGGAGTGCTGCTAGCCTTACGTATCCTTAATGGTATCTTTCTTTCCCATTTCATGTTGTATTACATGTTAATGCTGGGTCCGGGTCTTTTTCTGTAATGTTTTGTTTCTTCCATTCTTCTCTATTTGATGCTTTTCTCTTTGACTCTCTGTTGACTTTCCTCCTCCATGTAATTGTTACTCTTTGTATTTTTCTTTTTCGATTCACGTTAAAGGTCAGAGCTAGTTGCGAAATCCTGCTCTATGGTTATCGCAGTGTGCAATCGATCCATTTCCATTTAAATCGCTATATAGTTTTTTCCCATTTGCTCTTCAGTTCCTTTTTGCCACAGTTGTTTGTTGGTGATTTTTAGTGGCAAAAGAAACCATATACTTGTACTTGCTAATGGAGAAATATTTGATTTATTGTAGGTGTTTTATTCTCTGATAAGGATGATAATGTTTTGTTCAGTACTGACCATTGAAATCAGCAAGATGCAGTTCCGCCACATTATATACTCTTAAAGTAATTAGATAAGGTTCTCTCAAGACGATTCGGCCTTTAGGAACCAGCAGAGTGACCTGTTGCATCTCCAGGTCTTATACCAACGATTATACATGATCAAATTACATACATAAAAATTCAAGTTTATCAGAATAAGCCTGAAATTGGGTATTTTAGAAAAACCCATACGATATCAATTTGTAGGTCGTATTTTTAATCTCTAGCGCCTCTTAATTCAAATCCAAAATGTGACGGTGTTGAGAAGAAACAACCAAGAAACATTTCAAATCTTAAATTTTATTTATTTAATTTCATTTTTATCGGCAGAGAAAACATATTTTGCTTGCAGAACAAATCTGGTGTTTTACTGTATGCTCTTTTTCTAATGTAATTACTCCATTAAACATTTTAACATTACATCGTTTTTGTTGTAAGTTATAAAAATACGTTGCATTCAATATTCTAACTAACTAACTTTCATATAAACTGACGTTTCAATGCTCATCAAATAAAACGCGGTATAATTTTCATAAAATTAACGACAGCAGATTATATGTAATACTTACTGACGTCTAGCTATCGGTAATAAATTGCACGCTTCGTTGGCCATTGGTAATTGCCAATTTCAAAATCAGAGCTCCTAATTTGTTTTTCATAATTATTTTGAATATGAACTATTATTAGATTACTGCTAATTAATCTACACTAATGGTCACGATAATGTGGGTGTATCAAAAGGATTGATCGTAAAAAATCTGAATTAACACTAAAATGTGGTAAGTACTTCTAAATTTTCTGTATTAAGTGAAAGAGATTATTATATCTGGAAGCTGAACGCGTGATACACATACGTACGGTTATTGCTAAAAGGGAAATCAACATTTTTTAGTAATTGCTAACTATAAATAGCGCTGTTATCAGAAATCTAATATCGTAGCCGCCATTTCAATTAGTCAATTCAGGTTATAAATGAAGCGTACGTACGTATTAATTTTTCGTCATACTGACGTAACAAGATGCATACATTTTTACACATACCAGCTGTATTTTTTTATTACATACAGTAGCGGATTTCCCGTTAGGCAAATTTTTGACGACGGCCAATTTTCAGTAGAGAATTTGCGAAAGCACGACTAGGTCGCAAAATTTTTTTGCCAATTGAATTAATTATTACTCAGAAATGTTTTTTACATATCGGCACGAATTTACCACACCGCCTATTTAAATGACAATAAAAATGGTTATATCATACAGTCTTATTTATTGCTAAGAATTACTACGTTCCTTTATATTTTTCTATTTCTCTACTTTTTACTTTCCCATACCTTATAGGTATAGGGTAAGTATTGAATTCATGAAAATTTTCGAAATCGAGATTTTAACGGAAATATCCGTTTTGGGTCTCTAGGAACCCAAAAAAGTGGTTTTTAAAAAATGTCTGTCTGTGGGTGGGTATGTACGTACGTATGTGACGCTCCTACAGCCGAAAGTATTGCTCCTATTTTGATGCGCTTTGGAATGCGGGGGTGTATCGAAAATTCATCGAAAAAATAAGCTTTTCAAAAAAATCCGAAACCGGAAGCGGAAGTTACGCATGTTTTTTTGGTATCACTTTTTTCGTGATTACAATT
>JABXWE010060154.1:0-10551 GCA_014611495.1 Limonius californicus
GCGTGAATACCGCAATGAAACTTCTCCTGATCAGTAAATTGATAAAGGCGGCAGCGATTGAGCAGGCATAAGAAACTTCTCATCTTTAACAACATAAATAGGTGATCAATCACTAATTTTTAGTCGGGTAAATTGTTACAGAAATATTCATACTCAGTAACAGAATTATAAAAACTACGAATAAGTTCAAAGAAACTGATTCCAAAATTATATTGGCGGTCTAATTAAATATTCAACGTACATATATTCGATATGTCTAGAGGCAAACGTACCGGCCTCCGTAAAATGCGGCAACACTGCTGGAGGTCACTAAGGTGTATGCATAACATAATATATATATACAAGTGGAGGTGACTTTGTATCTCGTATATGAACTATATACACAAATTTGTTTTTTGAGAAATCGTTTCCCCTCTTTAGGAAACCGTATTCTAGACTTCCCCCTCATCACAAACATGCCCTTATATAAGACCCAGGATATCGGGGTAACCCGGAGGTCAGGTCGCCATATTTATGACCCGGAGGCGACAGCTTAACAGCTATCAATATATATATATATATATATATAATGTGTGGTGGTAGCTCAGTTGGTAGAGCGCTCGCTTTCTGAATAAAACGTCGATTCTGGTTTGGGTTCGAAACCTAAGCAGAACTATGCAGATTTATAAAAATCTTGTCTGCAACCCACCACACACAATTTCCCAATTCGGCTTGCAACCGTGGGATCTTAATGCTAAAAACCTTCTCTGGAATTTCTGTCGTTCGGATTCGACGTTAAACTGTAGGTCCCCCGTGTTTCTACCTTAGCGCTGAGGAGAAACACGTGGCAGAGAAGAGGCCGATACCCAGCAGTGAGATGGAAAGGCTGTTGATGATATTAGTATGTGAAGCTCGTTTAACATAACAAAGTTTGCACAATATGTATTCGAATGCAGAAAAACCCTGAAGATCTTAACAGGGGAAAACTGTTACAATTTTCTTCGTAACACATTACTACTCTTACTTGAAAAGTTTATTTAAACACAAGACGATACTAATAATATGGCGTCCTCGCGGGTTGCCTATGTTTGTAATGATAGGTTCGCACTGTTCCGGGAATCATCCAGTATGGCTTCGCGCAACGCTTATCATCACTACTTATTTAAGTAAGTGTGTGATGATGAATAATTGCAGCCTGAACCAAATAGCCACGTATTGGTGAAACAACAAGCAAGCAATGTGGTTAAGATTTCATTTACTGGCAAAGGCGCATACTCAGAGATTTGATAGCACTTGCCCGTTCGAAGCATACGCAAAAACGTAGACTAATCATTCGCTATGGATAAAATACGTATTCACTCATGAATATTTCTTGTAAATATGCTACAGTCGTACAAAATATTGCTGGCAAAACAAACATGTGGGATCTTAATGCCAAAGCACCCGTGATCGCATTTGACGTTAAACCGTAGGTCCCCTGTGGTATTACCTTAGCGATAAGGAGAAGCACGTGGTAGAGAAAGAGGCAGGTGCTCTGCAGTACGAATAAAACGCTGTTGATGATGAAGATGATGATGATTATGATGTTAATGGATGCAATCGTAGCGGAAGGAGAGGCCTTAGATTAAAAATTAAACATCAGAAAAACAAAGATAATGATATTTAGTAATAATCTGAATGTTCTAGCCGATATTGTAGTAGACGGCACACGCATTGAAAGAGATTTAAATACCTTGGATGCTGGCTAACAGAAGACTTAGACCCTGATTTGGAGGTACGACCTCGAATAGAGATAGCGAGAACAACCTTCATGTACATACAGAAGATAATGATGTTGGTTACGAAACATATGATAAGTTTATGTATGTTTTGTATATTTTTCAAGCTCACATCCTTGAGAATAACATGGTTAATTGAATTAAATTCCTCAGCTCTATACTATTTGCCTAATCTAGAACTCTATAGACATTTTGCGTTCTATCAGACTGTGAAATATATGTAATTTTCACAAAAAACTAGTACAGCAAAACAGACTTGCTTCACGCGCAATTGTTCCAACATTATTGAGTCAATGTACCTTGAGAAAATGACAAACTTAAATAAATTAGTTGTAATTTTACCTGTAAAACGTAAACCAACTTGCTGACATACAGTGCAGTAGAAACAGTTTCTACTAAAACTACTTTGCTTAAATAGGTTGTAGACACTGTTATAGAAATTTTACACGAGAGACTGCAGCTTATATAGTACCATGACTATTTTCCATATGGTAGCCGGCGGTCATGCCCCTCGATAATGAAATTTGTATTGCCTTAGCATCAAATGAACGCTGGCTATCATCGCATATTTGTCGAGAAAATGTGCTAGAATTTACTGGTTTTTTTATATAATAAGAAAAGTAATTCATTGTCAAAGTATTGTTTACTTTTAATCTATTCTTAATATTCACCATGCCTTTGCTATTTGAAACAGCTTCATGTACTTGACTTGCAAACCAGTATTTCCTTTCAGCTATTTGATAGGAGTATTTATTTTGGCCATACGTATACGTAAAGCTATTCAGCCTGTAGTTTTGGGCTACAGTGACGTTTTATTTTTACCATCTCTAACGTTAGAAATCATTTTTGATACCTTAATTGACTTACTGTTACAACATATTAATTAAATCATTTAAAGCTTACATCAATTTCTTATGTGTATTTGAATGAAAATGCTATTAAACTTTCAATTTTCGCCACTTCCTACGAGAAATCGGAGTAGATGTATAGCGTTAAGTAATATGTAAGCGTATTTCACAAAATTTGAGTACGCTGTAAAATCTAATCTGCAAGGGCTTTTATTTCTATTAAATTACGGGTTTGCGGTGTTGTAGGGGCGTTTACATTGACGATGTAATTATTAAAATGCGATATGGTATAGGAATATTGCTTTAAAATTCCAAATGGTGTTTACAAGCAAAGGAAATGTATGTCTAGCTGTTACTAACTGTCCTAGATTATTTACGAACGCCTTTTGTAGATGCCTTTTTGATCTACTTCTCCGTTACAAAATTTTTCCAAATTGGTTTAATCATTTTGGGACTATCTCTGACGAAATATAAATTATTTGATTTATTTCTTGCGTCTAGCTTGGCTGTTAGTAGTTACAAATTGTCAGTTATTTTCGAAATAGAAAGTCTTAAATTCGTGTTTGTGATCATATCCTCCTTTCTCCTTGATTATACCTTCCTGTTCTGCTTATTAAAGGTCTACGGTTTGTTTTTCTGAACTTCTGACAATGTTTTTATCCGGGGTAATAATATGGTGACGATAATTGCAAGTACTACTGATTGAAACCAATCTATCTAGTATCTATCAATCGTGGTTTAAATGAGTGTTAATTTCAAACCCGATAGTTTTTATGGTTTCCTGTCATGATCAGTGCTAAAATATAAACCTAGAAATAACCCAAATAGTTTTAATCTGGTCGAAATTTGTAGAATTTCCTACCCAATTGATTATTATATCTTCAAAAATACTATTTCAAAACCTTTGATATGGAGCGTGCAGAGGAATCTTGCTATACTATTGGGATCAAGATCATCCAACTCCAGGAAGATTGTCTGATATAATAACATCCTAATGGTTAAATTTTGCATTATTGCTTAAATTTTTACTACATTTTTGAAAAGCATATAGGAAAAATAACACCTGAAGACCGTCTCTACTGGTGTTTGAACCTCTTAGTATATCTGCTGTAAGTGTTTTTCGTTGTCAATCTTTCAAGCATATCGTATTTTATCTGGAAACAGCACCTTCTCTGGTACAACTAGCATATTGCGTGATTATTTTATATTACAGGAGGTGGCAGTTTTTTCCCATCCCGTAAAAACCATACAGTTACGAAAATCCAAATTGAGCCTCGGATACCACCAGAACGGATGCCAAGAAGACGGAAATGGCGAGAAAAGGACTGGATCATCGGAACTTAGAACATAAGACTGAAAGTTGGCACTTGGAAAACAACAGCAAAGCAGCGAGGCGTCTAGAGGCAGAACATACGGGAGGCCCAGGTTCAGATGTAGTGCCACGAAGAAGAAGAAGAAGCAGTTTTATCCTTGGAATCCTGGTGACTTTTCTTCTCAATTTTGTTGGTAGTTTACCCACTGCTGAGTCATACATTGACACAATCCTTGTTTACGGTATCCCTTTGCATCAGAAAAACTAGGAATTCAGAATATGGTACCTAATAACAATGAGTTGCTAATAAAAGCATATTTTAATGCATTCACACAACTCTATAAAGAACAAATATTAAAACCTTCTTCGTGGGTCCTTCGAGCTCCAAAATGCTCCAAAACGTGGTCTTCCTAAAAACATACCTGAATTATTGTTTCTATGATTTCCTTTAGGTTGATGAATACATTCTTCGGAATTTAAACCTAGAAATAGCTCACCCATTTACAATCACGTTCAAAATCGCAAGATGCCTTAGTCGATCGAGGTAACTAATTATCATAGTTTTAGAACACTTCTTCGTAACAGAAGAATCTTGCTATGCCATTGGGATGAACATCTTCCAACTCTTGGTACTTATATTTGAAAGACAATCCCAGAATATTTTCTCTCGGACATTTTCGGTTGCCTCTTCCATGTAGCTGCTGTAAGTTTTTGGTTGCCAATATTTTGGACATACGGTGTTCTGTCTAAGAGCAGCACCTTCTTTACTCCGGCTGGGATAGTGTAACGTTCTTACGCCTGGTTTTAAGCAACCCGTTTTGCGTCTAGTGATATTTCCGCTTTTAGTAAAGTTCAATATTTCGAAGTTGGTCGACCTGTAGAATTTTGGGCCAGTCCAAGTTTCAAATTTTGAGGGAAGATTTTTGGATACAAGACAGTTGTACGTAGTCCGTTGTACAAGCGAGTACGATTCTTTTTATGGAGGTATTTATGTGTCGTAAGATTGAAATTAGTCGTTGATGACAGGAAAGTAATTCCATTTTAAAATCTACACCACTTAAGAGTTTTGTGTCTTCGATTGGTAGTGATCAACTCAGGAAGATTTTCCGATATAATATACCACAGTTGAGGAAGCTATTGTACGCCAGTATAAAAAAGCATCTGGTGAGTCCTTGTTTCACGAACGATTTTCTTGTTCCATTCTCTTGGATCTGCTGTTTAACTTATGTACTTTAATAAAATTTAGGCACGGAGTGTGGGGTAATTAATCCGTCCATATAGGAATTGGGAGTGATAACGATCAGGAAAATTTACGTTTCACGAACATCCCGAGCCACTTCGCAGCGAAGACATCTGGGTTTCCCTGACACCTGTGTTGGAGGTCGTCTGCTCCGTAGAACTGCTTTCGTAGATAAGAAAACATCGGTCAAGGGAAGTGCAATTTGAATTCGAATTATGAATTGATTTATTTATAAATTGTTTCAATTTTCGTAGAAATAATTAACCGCATATTATTATTAAACGTCATAAATATTATAACTTTATGATATTGGGGATTAAATACTTTATAATTATTTTGTAATAGTACGGCAATTTTACGTGTTTCTTGATATACAGGGTACTTCAACCGTCGTGTATTATTGCGTCTTGTAGTTCAATTTGGGTATTACTTATTGATATTGTTTATGTTGATCGCTCGCCAAATCGTGGAGATCTCTTCGGGTGGTATGCGTTTCGCTTATTAAGGTTATTAATTTATTTTTGTGCTTTCGTTACGCAATAATTATCTAAGGTTTGTATGAGTTTTGCTTTCAGTAGGGTGATTGTTTACCCTTTTCGTAAAATTGACTTCACTAAAATTATTTATTATATATTTGGTTATATTTGGTTGTCCTTCTATATACCTGCTACCGTCAGTGTTTCAAACGTATCTTATTTAATATGAAAATAGCACCTTCAGTACTCCAACTGACATATTGTTTGATTATTCTTTATTATAGGAGGTAGCAGTGTTTTCTTCTGAACCCTCATGACCTTTCTCCCCGATTCTGTTCTGTTGGTCTTCTATCAACCTCTGGGTCATAAAATGTAGCTCTACCTTCTACCAAGACCTGTTAGAGATCAAAATTAATTTCCTTGAGATTAGGCCGTTCCTTATTAGTTTCTCCCCTGCAGATTTCGGTTTTTGCTTTAGTTCTTATAAGCTACCACCAAACATCCACAAGTCTTGTTTACAGTAAATCGCAGGGTTACCAAAACGAGAAATGCCAATGTAACGAAAAGTACAAATTCCAACCAAAATATCCACTAAAGCAACACTTTTGCAGGTGCTGCTACAAAGTTTTATTTGAGGTTAGAACACAAAATCAACAGCAGCGTTCAAATTAATTTCCGCAATACTGCACAACTTTAAGCAATCAATTTAAATCTGCTAAAAATTATTCTATCCTCAGATTTTCATTACGTTTATTAATCATAAATGTAGAGCCAACAACAAATCGAATAATAAGCGTTCAACTGAATTCTACCATTAGAGCTTGCTGCCATATGTAAACAAAATTAACGATTTTCCATTCCAAACACAAGTGCAGATGTCGTGCATGATAGATGAGTGTCATCAACTAGGTTTAATCGGTATCTGCAATCGAAGACATATGAAACGGGTTGTGTAGCTTTTACACTTAATTCCATCATTTATTATTCCATTCCTGCATAGAAAGCACATCCCGTGCATGTGTTACTGCTAGTAGTTGTGTGTCTACTTTGTAGTTTGCGTCGAAAACGTATAAATTGTACATGTTTGCTCCGAAGATTCTAGGAAAACTCTTTTAATGTTGTTGTGAAAGCAACGCCTTCGCATAATGATATATATCAAATGAGGTTTCTGCATTGAGTCTTTGTTAAATAGAGTTTCTTATATGCTGAACGCTGAATGATGTCTACTCAAAATATACTTCAGGGGACTGGAGAAAGGCGTATATTATACTTAATTAGTTGCTAGTGAATCGTCTCACCTCATGACACAGAAACGAATTGCTATTATTGAAAATTTCTAAAAATACCTATTTCTATATGTGTATGTCTGTGAAAAGTCTCAGCAATATCTATTGGCAAAACAATATTATAACTTCAGAGATTTGGTGTAAATATTTCAACACAGTTTGAACATGTATCGTTCTAACGAGAATAAAACAATTTTCTTTTAATAGTACACGCTCCAAATACAATGGAAAATATAACAAGGTTTCTTTTTTGCGTTAAATGTAGGTGGTAGATATACTTTAACAAAAAGTGAGTGCTTTGAAGCTCCGTGACACATTTTTATTGTCCCTTGTTTGTCAGTAAGCAGTAAAGCAAAACAGGCATAAGAAATTTTTTTTTAATATCCATCTAACTAAAAATTACTATTCCTTACTGTATTTTCCTTAGGTATAATATTTCTCAGAATAAATGTTACATTTTGTAGGGCATTTGTATACAGCAAGAATGATTACAGTTTAGTATTTTTAAAACAGTTGTAATTAGAAATATGTTAAAAAAGTATAGAGTAAGTACAACAGAAGAAGACGTAAAAATTTAGATATGGAGGACGGCTGAGAAATAAACAGGAATAGTAAGTATAAATACCTAGACTTCATAATATCAACAAACGGAAAAACAGAATTAAAAAATAAGAACAGATTAGGACAAATCAGAAATTGCATTAAGGTACTAAATGAATGTTCTATGCAACAGCCAAATTTCTAGAAGCACAAAAACAATAATATATAGTACTATGGTAGGTAGTACGGCAACATCTTCTTCTTCTTCATCATCTTCTTCTTTGAGATCTACTGATCTGTTATATCCCATTGTAAGAGCCTTAATTTTCTTCAGATACAGCTATCTCTCAACCTTCTGTGTGGTCTTCCAATTGGTCATCCGCCTGTTGGCTGTCCTTCGAATACAATTGTAACTATTCTGGTCTCGTCCATTTTTTAGAAGTGATCTCGTCATTCTCTTCTTCTTTGTCGACCTCATCGGTCTATATCTATAACTCCGCATGTTTGCCGTATGTGTTTGTTACGAACCCTACCTCTAAGTGTTTTCCGAGCTATTGTGCTTAATATTTAGCAACATATAGAGCTGAAAACTGAATTATAAAATGCAAAAACATCAACCGTAGGATCAAGGCAACAAAAATGGGAAGTCAGAGAAAGAAGATGTAGGCCAGCACGATAGGGTGAGAAATAAGAGATAAAGAGAATAATGGGACTTAAAGAAGATTACATCGAAGAAAAGAAATTGACTTAGTATGGACACGTTAAAACAACGGATAGAAATAGATGGTTAACGAGGGTAACAGATTGGAATCCTTTAGGAAGGGAGAAGAAAGGTAGACATTGAAGGTCATGGAGGAACGAAGTAGATAAGGCAATGGAAAGGAGACACCGAAGGAAGGTGGATGGTAAGATAGAGATTAATGGAGAAAATAGTTGCGAGAAGAAGGCCAGCGACAGCTATATATATATCCTACATTCATGTATGGAGAAAGGAAATAGCTACCTGCATTAGCCTCCCTACATCAACGAAAATGCGCTTAAGAAATAATATTAACACAAGAAAAGACGAAATATAAAAAATGCATAAGTTAAATGAAATTAAGAATAATATACTATTTTTAAATCCGATAAATAATTAACTAGTCCCCATGTTATCAACTCTCTTCTTTTTGTTCTCGTATTTTTTTGTGTTCATTGATTCATGGACAGACTTTTCGTCCCACTGCTCGGCATCGGCCTCTTCTCCGACACCTGTTTCTCCTCAACGCTAAGGAAGAATCACGGGGGACCTACAATTTAAAGTCGAATCCGAACGACAGAAATTCTAGATAAGGTTCTTAGAATTAAGATCCCAAGGTTGTAAGCCGGATTGGGAAATTGTGTGTGGTGGGTTGCAGAAAAGATTTTTATAAATCTGCGTGGCAATGCTTTCGGTTTCGCAACCACTCCTGAATCGAGTTTTTGTTCGGAAAGCGATCGCTTTTTTTGTAGTACAGTTTTGCTATTAATGTAATTAATTTAATTAAATTTTCAACAAAATAATTGGTAATTTGATCATCATAGTTCATATAGACAATTCCATAGAAAACTTTGTAAATCTGCTTTTAATATACTGTAATTAATACAAGGGAATTGCTTGTTCTTGGTACCTATTTTGTATTCTATCTATGGTGTTAGTTTGAATATTCATCAAAGTGGCATAGCGGTCGGTAATGTTTACTTTCAATATATAAGTTACTATTTCGGTAGCACATTCAGCAATGCCGAATATTGATTGGTTGATTAATAATTTGCTGTTTGTTCACAAAACACATAAAAATTCTGCCTGCGAAATATTAAAAACCCTTAAATATGTCGAAGATACATCACATTTTATTTAAACAATAAAAGAAAACGATATGAAACTTTGAAAATATGAAAATTTTAAAATGTCAATATTTCAGTTAGAACTGAGAAAAACAGACACATCAAAGCCTCTATCTGGAGAATGTCTGCGCAAGATTACATTGCCCGCACTGGACTAGAGGTTAGCGCGTTAGACTTTTATGTTGAAGGGCTCAATTTCCAGTATCCGAACATCGGATTTTTTATGGCCGTTCTCCCTCGCAATGTAAATGCAAATCAGCGAGATATTCTGCCTAGTAAATGTTCCCTGCAGTAGAAGTGTTCATACTTTCAGTGGTTCGGAGCGTACGTTATGCTGTAGGTCCTCTATGTCTGTGGCACTTTAAATGCGCAACACAGGCATATGAGAGAAGGTCGCTACGTCTTGTAAGAGATAAAGCACACGAAGAGGAAACTACAAAAAAGTAATATTAAGTTTTACAATCTACAATATTTGCCAACATTAACATTGTCGAACGTTCAAATGAGATGTTATGTTATGTATTATGATGTGACTCAAGGCACGAAGGTCAACTTGCTCTTGAATCCGGTCTGGTATTATGATAATTGATAATAATGTTCATGACATTCTTTCCGAGAAACGGCTGGACATTTAAAAGGTGTTATTCATAAATTCTCATAGTTAGCTAGGCATAAACTGGCCACTGCTTCCATTGGAAAATATAGCAAATATTAGGGCGGACAACCATTGGGTACAACACTTGTGCATGCTTATATCTCCTTCAACAGAAATGTTCGTTCACGGATGTATCACAATCGGTAATAATACGTACGCTAAGTCAAAAAGAAATTATTGCATAATGGCACCCTCACATTGGCAACTACGCTGGGTGCTTCTTTTACCGTCATTGACGTTATTTTTATACAGTTTGGTGCCGCTTTGAAGCATTTTGTATTAGTGCGAGAATTGTATAATAATATACACAGGGTGCCATATGGTCACTAGCTATAGCGGGTGCCACATTACGCACAACGTATGTATATATATACAGGGTGTTTCTGAATAACATGCTAATATTTAAGGAGGTTATTCTTGGGTCCATTTTAAGAAAAAAACTTCATATGAACATATGTCCTAAAGGTCTTAACTTTTGAACTACAGGGTGTTAAAGTTTTAAGAAAAAAATCTTTTTTTTATGATAACTTTGGTATGACCCTAGATATTTTTGTGAAACGTAGTACGCATC
>JABXWE010060156.1:0-13565 GCA_014611495.1 Limonius californicus
ACGTCCCGATAAGTAAATCAAAGATTTTGACAAATGTCGAAAAACAAATTTTCTACTTTTCATCACAATACCATGGCCTTGCACTGTTGTCATATGTAGTATTTTCGAAATTTATCATTTTTAACAGTACTTCCAGAAGAGCAACTAGAGCGTCAACTCAATATTAATCTTTACATAATCAAGTGGCAGTCATTCACTTATCGGCAGATACGTGCAACATTAAAGTTCTCGTTATTGTTTCCATGAAATTCTGTTTTAAAGATATGAACTTTAACACTCTCGTACAAGAAAACTAAGCTCCAAATACCTACTTTTTTTTGAAGATTTGTATTAAGCATTCATAAAGGAAAAATTCTACCTGAAGCTTTTAAGGCATTTAAAGGACACCCTGTATATATACTACGAAAACACACTGCCACTGCACTGTAAATATCTCAAATACCTAGCTTTACCTTAAAATGCTCTAAAAATTACCTGCAGTTTCGAAACACGACACTGTTAAACTGTAGCTCTTTAGGCATCACTTGAAATATCAGCAAAATCTACATACCATCCTTAAACAATCTAATTATTATGTACTTCGAAAATATTCTACAATTATACTTAAATTATCCTATTGTGTCCAACAAGTTCCGATTCAAAGTTTCGGATTCAACAAAATGGTGTTCCTACCGATCCTGCCCTAAGGTGATTACTTTAAATCTAACAACCTATTTATAGCACTGGGTAATGTAACCCTGATCTAATCTCTATAAAATCAGACACAATAGCCGTAAGCAAGCATGTAGACTATTCGCAATTCTCGTAAAACCCACAAGAAAACTTTCATTACAGCTTCCTGAAATATAGCTTACACTTACGGAGAGGAAGATAAACGATAATGTAAACTAGAACCTGTAAACCCAATAACGACCGGACGTTCAAACGTATATCTCGCCATATACAACAGAAAACAGATTGCCGATCCAGTTAGCGCATCCTAGAGTCACCTTGTACGTCTTGGAGCCGAGATTCGCAACGCGTCGCATTTCCCATCTTCTTCCAGTCCCGCGAACCTCAGCCGACCGAGAGAGAAACTGTCGCTTAATGCATCTCGATTAGAAAAGGTAAATGGAAAACACATCTACACAGTTTATATTGAATCGGAATTTATTTCACGACAAGAGAACGTTGGTATTGGTTTGTTTTCTCCTCCGGACCATCGTCCCATCTGTTGCTCTCACGCCTCGGAATTTCGCCGCCGGAAGTAGGATGGAAAAACGAACCGGATACGGGGTTCGCAGGCGCTTGTACGTTCAGCAATTTGGATCTGTATCCGATTAGCGAGGGCTATACTTTATTGGATCGGAAAGCGGTCGAACGATCACCATTAAAGGTGCAAGTGACTGCGATATAAATACATAAATTGGCTGGCTTTGAAGTACAGGGGTGCGCTTAGGAGTTACGAGCTCAAACACACTCTATTAGGCCGACATTTTGTTTGCTGATTGGAGAGGTAAAAAGTTTTATATGTACGTTTGCTGTTCGTACAGTGGGAAATGAAATAAAGTTACTTTAACATCAAGACCGCCAGGCCGATTATTGCTTACTATCTTTTATTACAACGAAATAAGTATTTTAATCGATTCACTCCGTTAGCAACACGCAAAAATCGCTTTGCAACTGTAACGCTAATTTCGAGGTTATGTAAAGTTACCGTAATTAATCATTATTTACAGAAACAGCAAATACGTTTAATATTTGGGCATCGTGATTAAATCAAATTATAGGTCTACGTATTACGAGATGTTTACAATTAAGAGCGCTATCCAAATAGATAACAGCCAGATGTAATGTTATTCGACGATTAGATCAAAGAGTAAGAGAAACTGGGAACGTTGCTCCTACCGCAGCACTAGATCGCAGTCATCCACGAGGTGTAAGAACACCGGAGTTGGGGGATATTGCAAAACAATTTCACGCAAGCTATGGTACTGTAGATTGAATAGCGAAAAAAGAAGGAATATTATTGAAAGATTTCCGTGGTTGATCAGTCACCACGATACTATTTCGAATACTTCAGTAAAATTTTATGTCTAAACGAGGTTACATTTACTCTAAATGGAGTATTTAACACCCATAATAAATACGAATACGCTCAAGAGAATCCCCATTCAAAACATAAACAAGTCATCAAGGATTTTTCAGCGTTAATATTTGGGCTGCCATTATTGGAAATCGATTACCCATTCCATTTATTCTTTCGCGGTGTTGAAATGCAAAAAACTATATCAATTTTTTAAATCATAATTTACTTAGTTTAACAGACGATAGGGCCTTAGCGATTAGAGGGGATGTATGGAAGCAAATGGATCAAGCTTCAGTACACTGGCGAGTCAAAACAAGAAAATGGCTGTATGAGAATAATCCAAGAAAATGGAATAGTCGTTGAGACCCACTGCATGGCCTGCACATTGCCCGACTGAAATCCTCTAAACTACTTTCTTTGGAGATTTCTCAAGGATATGGTGTATCGAACGCCTATTGTATATGAATTATCAGAATTAATCAAACTGTCGCAATTGCAGTCGACAATAATATGGTTCAAAACTTGGTAGCAAGCATTATTCGAGTTATAGTGTTGCGAGACTGATGGTGCTCATTTTGACCATCTGTTTTAAAACTATAAAAATTAGTAATGTCCTGCGCAAATTCTTACAGAATGAATATTATAGCACAGACACTTTTTTTTCCATTCATGCATACCACTGTTCCTCCTCGGGAACCGCTTTCGCATTACTTCAGGGGGCTGCGGGCGTCCCTTACATATCAGTCATTCATGCAACATGCACTCTAAACTTAGTAGGTCAAAATTAACGGGCGCCACCATCCAAATCACAGCAGATTACCAGTTCTCGTGGAAGGCCGAGAAGCCAGCAGCTTACGGGAATCGGACTCACCCTTATCGTGCCTCCCTCCTGTTTATAAAGGTTGCAAAAAATACACAAAAATAAAATATATGGTAAGTTTCAAAACTAATATAATGCTACTTCTTTTAAATTACTGACACATGATACAAAAAAAGTATACCGATTACATTGAAAATGGTAATATTTATAGTTAATTAATACAAGATTTTGTTGGAGCGTTCGAACTGAAAAAGGCTCGCCGTCAGTGGCTTGCGACATTTAATTTCTTAGAACGTATCTACGCAGTCAGTGGCATCGGAGTTTACAAATTAATACAATTTATGAATACACTTTACAGTTAACCAAAAGAAGAAAGGACAACTGGCGACTGAATGTCGCTTTACTTCGCAATTAAAGAAAAGGTTCAGCACTTGAAACTTAAAAATTAAACTCGGAAAAAGTTTTCACCACACGATTAGAATTTCTCCTACCTTAGTGTTGTTCGGTAGGGAGCAGAGAGAGGCACAACTGGAGTGTTCCTAAGACCTTCGGGAAGCGGGAAAAATTCGCTGGCACGCCCCTGAAGATTGAATCGAATGGAGATAATGCTACGAGCCAGGAGTTTTCGATATCGAGAGAAAATAAGAGACGGGAACTTCAGATGCCAAGATCTCCGCCGCTAGATACGGGAGGATCACTTGAAACGGCCCGAAAAACAGGACTTCCACGGGTTTGATAGCTTCTATCCGACACAAGAAGTCGTGAGAACAATTTCACTGAATTGTCGTTGCAAACAGCTGACACTCTGCTAATATATTTAATCCGGCACAAGTCGAAGATTCTTTTGCCTAACGCAAAAAACGAAACGATAACTCAATTAGAAGAAGAGCTGCGACACAACTCGATATTTCAAAAAGAAAGCACGTCAGTTCACTCCCAAGGCCTAACGTTCACTGACTTTCCCCTACAGCGCAAAACATTCACCCAAGCCAAATTTGTTCCAGAACAAAATCCTACACGTGCATTTCCGAGAAACATAACATCTCCAGGGCCATGCTGCTGACAAAAGGGGTCTAAGAATTCCTTTTGGCCGGCGTCAACAGATTAAATAAACATGTCAAACGTTCGACTAAGTATCGAAAGTGGCCTCCCATAAATTTACTTTTTGAAAATAATGAAAATTGTAATCAACATAAGAACGGCAATTAAAATAGAATTTTAATTCCTATGAAGCAGCAAAACTAAACGAACATAACACGGGTTAGTAAAATAAAGAGGACCTACAATAAATATTCACATCCACCCTAAAAAGAAATATTTTTTTAAATTACTTGTTATCCTTTGTAATAAAATTTCAAGCCCGATTATACTAAGCTAACATGAGCGGAATGGAGAGTCATCCACTTCTTACTTGGATTAGTATGCAGATTTTATTCTTACTAGTGCTAAGGTTGGCTAGCTATAATTTTTGCTAAACAAGAATTTTCATTATGTTTACTACACATACATATTTTAAAGTACTAGCAAGGAACCAAAAAAAATCGTCAAATTTGTATATGTGATAAATGCCTTACATGTAATATTTCTTGTACCTTAAGTCATAATAATTTATTTTCCGCTAATCTATTCCAAATAACCTTAGCGGTGAAAATTTCAAGGTCACATCAAAACTGTACTAAAGGAAAGCGATTCCACTACATATTTATCTCACTAAGAACCTCGCAGAAATGATTTCGTTATTATTTTCTTATTAATAGTGTTTTCGCTCCGCCTGGTACAATTTTATATTACTCAATCCATTTAAAGCAAGATATTCCAATTGTCTTGCACTTTGATAGTTTTACAGAATAAAGTTTGTTGTTTATACATTATTAGTGTTCTTATTTTACACCTTCTATTACTGCAGAGACATGAGTTCAAATTCCGCTTTCATCATTAAAGCGTACTTCAAAGCATTGGTCCTTCGAGCCGGATCTCCGGAAACGAAAAAGAGATCGTATAAAGTTACGTGTCTTCACATTTTCTTTGTCAGTGGAACCGCTGACGGAATAACAAGCTATTTAAAATTTCTATCCCAATTGAATGAATCGTGTAGTAAATTCTATATCACTGTTGACCAAAACAAACAAAAGTGTTTTTAATTTTTAAGCAGCAAAAAAAGGTCTTTTATGTATATTCCAAAATTACTCATTTATATTTTATACTTATTTTAAAAGAAATTTCAGAAATTCAAATTTCATTTTAGAAGTTACCAAATGTTACGTACAACAAAATTTTAATTTGGTGAAATTAAAAAAGAAAGATACTTGGTACCTTTTCTCCGAAACTATTTTATTAGTATCGGGTGTAATTTTTTTTCGATATTTTTAATATAGATGTTAAATGTTAAACCTCGCCCATGGTAAAATCTGATTAATATTTAAAAGGTATAAGGTAAAACAATGCTTCACATAGGTATGTACCAGGGGTGAAAGTAAGCCGGAACTCTCCGGAACGCCGTTGCGGTATAAAATTTGGAACGGGACTTAGTGCCGATTTAAAGTCGCCAATCAACAATGAAAAATAAAAATTTGATATTTGTAAGAAATGATCTCTCACTCGAAAGGGAAGGCATTGGCAAACTGGATCATGGGATTTCATGAGTAATAATAAAAAAACATTTACCTATATTACCCTGAAAAACAAGAAAAAGTTAAGTCACTACAGACGGCGCGGGGGTTCGAATCCTAGACCTTCCGAATGAAAGGTAAACGTTATATCGCTGAGCCACCTTCCTCGGTGATAAGATTTCCACTGAAATCTGTGTTCCTTATTTACCCGACCGAAGATAGATAGCGTGCGGCTAGAGGTAGAAGCACGGTCAACTTGTCCGTAGCACATGACACCAACGTGTACGTCATAAACTGGTTGAGTTTCGTTTTTTTTTAGCGCTCAACCAATTGCGTTACGGCAAGATAATTTTTTTAGTTTCACCCCTAGTATGTACTAATAAACACTGCCAAGCTTATTGCAGCAAACATACGCATTTCCATTAAGTGTTCTGGCAAGTAAATACAAATCTGGAATACCAATTATATTATACTTTTCTTGTAGCACCGTTTTGCACTGGATTTCAATCAATTCCATTTGTATGTTACTTTTTGCTTCTTAGCACGTAATAGTAAAAAATTATTTTCAGATCATCATCATTGACAGCCTTTTAGTCCCACTGCTGGGCATCGGCCTCTTCTCTGCCACGTGTTTCTCCTCAGCGCTAAGCTTGAAACGGAATGCCCTACATCCTTTAAATCCGCTTTGAAATTCAAATAATAATTCTTGAATATTCGCAGCATATTTGCTAAAATCACAACTGTAATATAATTTTTGATAATTGAAATAATAAAGTAGGAAAAACGAAATAACAGTTTTTTAGTTGTTTGCTTCTCTCTCAAGTTTTAACTTAAATGCTTTAATACAGCTCCACATAAATGTGAAAACTAAATTTCGACTCTGAACTTTTAAATCTATTAACGTCACAACATGGGCAGCGGCGAATGTGCCAGTAACTGTAAAACGGTGTTTCTTATAAGATACTACTATAATTTGCAATGCTATGTATACTAATTTTTTTAAATAAAAATGAATTATTGTTTTAATAAAAACTACTTCACGTTTCGGCCGCGAGCGCATTTAGGGTCTTGCGGGCCGCGTGTTTGACACCACCGATCTAGATGGTAGCGCCTCCCATGAGGACAATTTATTACAGTTCGTTTTATTAATTGTCACAATCTGAATTGTGACACTACTTGCTATAAATTATAAATGCACTAAGAAAATGTTTGAAAATTGACAACGCTTTGATCTCAGCCATATAATTTTTCATTTTGACTTTCCTTTCGGCGTTAGCAAACATCAAAAAGAGATAGAAATATCGTTCAGAGTACCCAAATGTTTGATAAAACGCTTCATTTAACAGAACCGATAAACAACCATATTTTCCCTCATTTAGTGTTTATTTGGGGCGGCGATTAATAAAAACCCACAAATAACCGCTCCTTTTGACGTCGCCCGAAGCTCTGATTTTTAATTTGGGTATTCTGTGATCTAGATAGCGGATGGAAGCCTAAAAGGCCTTTGATGAAAAGGTTCCGTCCTCATGTAATTGTTTGTGTGTCGACTGCTTAGTGCATTCGCAGAAAACGGTTATAGAATTTCGAATAAAATTGAAAGTGTTAGAAGTATTTTGTTTATTCGTTAAAATATATGTACTCAAATGGAGCGCAATAAGAATTAATTAAGAATGGCATATTTGTTAAAAATAATGTCTTGTCGCTTATTAATAAATGTCGTATTTTTAAATTTACTTGGTATTTTAATTGTGATTATTGTAATTTAATTAAATCGTCCTCCTCTGCACCGGAATACGAAGTTTAATAAACGAGGGGGGTACTGTACGCATTAAAATATTCAAATCTTGATAACGTAGCGACGAAGTATATTTTAAGACCCGCAATTGGTGGCATAGGTTTCAACATACTCGTTTAGGCATTAAATCTACATGCTTTATAATATAAATTACCATTTCGGATTGGAAATCAATCGCCTTTGGTTCTAATTATCGAAAAAATTTAATAAAAACACAAGTTTTTTATATTCATAAACATTCTATAACAATTTACTTCAACCGTGAAAACACTCACTGTTAATTTGCATTTTTGGTTGCTGTAATAATATTTACAACAACAACAAAATCAAAAACCATGAAACACATGTTGCCATTACACCCCGCTGGCTTGTTTTAATTAATCCCCAATGAGTTTGCATCGAAGAAATCTTAAACTTCGGTTACAAACAGTTTGAAAACATCCCAAAAATATACTTAACATTTGCTAAACATTGCAGAAACTACTTAAAATATAGCGATGCGCTTCATGCTCTCCAAACTTGAATAATTACAGAGCTATGTTGAAATTGTTAAATTATGCATCGTCTGCACTTTAAAACTTGCAACGTAAACGCTTTTTGTAATGCATTTGCATTATTTGCTAATGCGTTGATTAGTCATCCGGTTTTCGCCTTCATTATTTACAAATAAAGCTTTGTGTGCTAATTATTAAGCCGACCTTGTTGTTTGTTCCTCTTAGAAAAAATGAGACAAGTCATATTTCCACAAATAGTTGAAAATTAAATCATCGCCATGATGATTATATTGTTCGTACACCACCACAAATTCCCAGCAATTTAATTACACTAAAATTAATCTAAAAATACAATTTTAACTTCAAACCCACGGTATCTGATAAGAATTTTGTAAATTAATAGACAGGAGCGGATTCAGTGCAGAAATATTAAAATCTTTATTCTGTAGGCTTATAATATTCTCCAAACCTCTCTTCGAGACACATCCGAACACCTGTAATCCGCCAAAAATTGAAAATATTTTTGAATTTGTATTATTCATAAACACTCTGCATATTTCATTCTTAAAGCAACAGTCTTAAATGGTAAATTTATGAAAATCAAGTCTCTAAAAATAAAATTTTATAAAAACATTACAAGAACAATTTCGAAATTATTATCTGTATTTCATGTAGAAATATATTTTAAAACTGCCCTTGACGGATTGTGTTGAAAAAGACTTTTGAAAATGATGGTGATCGTCCTTGAGCATAAGCATTAACCTAATGAAACCTTTGCCTTGCTTATTACTCGCTAGAACTTCTGACGGAAGCTTTCGAGTAAATATTTATCAAAAAGTTATATAAAGTTTGCAAAATAAACACATAAGAAATTCAAATTCCACACGGGAGCCGTAGAAGTTCTCTAATGCGCGTTCGCTATTAAAATAATTAAATAATTAAAATGTCAGAGCAGCAAATACAACTTCATTATAAATTCACCCAACTGCGACAAATTAAAGCCATGAATTCCATTTCTCTATTTATTTTCAACATTAACGCGATTATCTCCGCAATGGTTGCTCCATTTTCAAAATACGCAGAGTTAAATTATAGAAGCTTCAAGTTTTAAAATTAAATTGTTGCGGTTTTTGTTTTATTGTTGAGTGGGGCCACATTCGCTCTAATCTTTGAAACAATGAACATTTTTTGGCTTAGCGAACAAATTAAAGAGTCCATTTGACAAATAAAACAGTTACCGGTGCGAATAGCATTTATCAAAGAGGTTTTTACACATTGACAAGACGTAACAACGGAATATGACGAAAATACAGGAAATACGAGACATATTCCGAAATATTACAAGAAATATAGAGGAACTTTAGGAAATTACACGGAGTAAAGAAACGTACAAACAATAACTTCCAGTAATACACAAATGATATACGATAGAAATACAGTAAACACGCAGAAATTATCTTAAATATTCAAAATTGCAGTACAACAAGAATTCTTAAATTACTACTCAGTTCGTGTGTTGGAATTAGAAATCAAAAGTGTAATTACAGGAAAAACAAGCGACATAGTGAAATAGAGGAGAATATCACGAAGCAAAATATGAAAGAATTATGACAATCAGTGAAGAAATGTGTTATGAGAACATAAGGCTGAAACATAAGGAAATACTGAGGAATAATACACATTAAATAGCAAGGCAATCTAAAAGATTCTTGGGAGACCTCACTCCTAGAGAGCGAATCCCCTGGGTGGTGGATAGAGGAAGTCCTGGTAACAGGATTGCTGTGAATATTCACAATAAGCAGCTATGGTCCGGGACTTGGCCTAGCAAGCTGCCTCAATAGACATAAAACCAAATTGCCCACAGAACTGATAAAGAGGGTCTCGGAAATACACAGATGAATAAAAAAAAGACTGCAATGACAAAGGTTACGACGCTTTTGGAAAATTAGTACAATGCGAGTAACAACTAACTTGAAATGTTGGGTCTTAGAACTCCAAAGACCAAGACACTGTAACCAATTAAAAGAAAAGAAAAGAGATCTTTGCGCCATCTCCGAAACAAAGAAAAGGTACCAAAGATTACGGGGAATAAGTTTTAGCATATAGTACAAAAACCTTTCTTATAAAGGTATCAAAAGAAAAACTAAAAGAATGGGGATCTCACAAGAACCAGTAAGATGCAACCTTGAGCTTGAAGGCAAAATGATAATTCTCAGAACCATTGTTGAAAAGACGCTGATGGAAAGACTACCAAATAAAGAAATACGACAAAAATGCAAGATATAAGATATTTGCAAGTTCGTCAAGCATCGCCGTAAAGAATGAAACACATACATACGTATACCGAATGCTGGAAGAGAGATTACCACAAAGTTCCAAAACGCAAATTCCAAGAGGTAAAAAACCATAGACGAGATCACCTAAAAGATAGGCCCATAACTGGATATCATCATCTCTGGGAACACCACCGTAACAGGAGAACATATCAAAGAAAGAAACAGGCAAATGCCTAAAAGAAAGAAGACGAAAAAGAAGAATCTAAGAGAAATATGAAGTAACGCAGATATACAGGACGAATGGATAAATGAATTCAAACATGCTGTGACTAGGAACAAGAAGTGCATTGACTAAGATTGGATGTTAAGTATTAGGCAAGTTTTCGAAACAAAAATAAACCATGGTATCAAAATGATATATTTGTGGAACTGATTTGGAAAAGGCCTTTGACAGCATGCCTCGGAACAAAATATCGGAGGTACTGAATTAGGAAGGTGTCAGTACCCGACTAATACAAGCCGCTAAAAGCTTTTAGGATAACACAAGGAATATGGTTGGCACAAATGGGTTATGTACACCCGAATTTCTAACTGTGAAAGGCGTGAGACAAGGCGGAATCCATAGCCCACTGCTTTTTATCGCAATAATGGATGAAATCTCAAGAATAACAGTTAACGTGTTGAAAACATGTATGGAACAATGCCCGTAGCGAATTCGGTATGACAATTAACATAACCAAAACGGAAATAATGGCCTTGCTAGGGAAACAAAAGAAGTAAGTACAGGAAATACGCAGGTCGTAGACAAATATCAAGTTTGGCGACATCATCATCATTCCCAGAGTTCAAATACTCAATCGTAGGACGTACGCCTCCCCAAGTTGTCGCCATGTTATGCGATCTGCCGTCGCTCCTATCCATTATGTTCCTGTGGCCTTAGTGATGCCATCTCGCCATCTTGTTCTCGGTCTTCCGCGATCCTTTCTTCCTGTCCTTGGCCACCATTCGGTTACCTTTTTGCTCCATCTATCATCTTCTCGTCGCAAAAGGTGCCCCGTACATTACCATTTTAAGGTTGCGATGTGTCGTGCCACGTCCTCAACTTTGATTTTATTACGAATCTAATCGATTGATTTTCTAACTGTAATTGCACTCCCAACGTCGAACTTTCCATTCTTCTTTGTGTAACTTTCATCTTTTTCATCATGGTTTCAGTAAGGGACCATGTTTCTGAGCCATACGTGAATGTTGGAAGTATGCATTGATTAAATACTATGGCGACAAATGTATAAAATAGGAAAATGCAAAAGCGGGAATAACAGAAAACACTATAAATAATATCGGTTGCATAGCGGAGCGCTGCGGACGCCGGTCAAACGGTATTCGTAGTCCAGCACAATCCGCGCGGTCAGTACTTAGATGGGTTGACCAATATAGTGGCATATGCAACCGGTCGTGCTTCGGAGGGTACGTAAAACCGTCGGTCCCGGTTGTTTTACAAACATCTTTGACAATCGTAAACCTTATAGTGGAACTTATCTTCTCTGTTCGACGGGTTAGGCTAGCCTCCTGCCCGGCATACGTGCAAAGAGGGCTCATAGAACCTACTCATTGTAGGCAATTAACAGGCCGATGGCCTATACACAGAAGAAGAAGAAGACTATAAATAATAACGAAATATATGAAAGACAACAAAATTACCAAGATTAAATTGATTTCTAGTTACTTACTACTATTATAGCTTACAACAAGAGAGAAATCATGGAAATCACGAATAAATAATAAAAGAAAATCCATGAAATATGAAGGAAAGAAAAAATACAAGCAACTATGCCACTAGAACCATATACGTTTTATGTATTTATGCGATGGCATTAGAAATTATAAAAACGAAATTAAACGAAATACTCAAGACGTAGGCAAATACGAGGAATTACAAAGCAATGCCGAGAAATAAGCTGGACCGAGAGAAAAAGTAATGAAGAAGTCATAAGAACTGCAGAAGACGCACACCCATTCAAACAAATGTAGAAAACAGACATAACGAGACTAGTAACAACAATATTAAAAGGTCCAATTGACGAAACTATGCAAGAGCAAGACCCAGGCTACAATAAATCAAATATTGCAGGACACGGCCGTAGTGAGCTTAAGAGAAAATGTGAAAACCGCCAAGAATGGAACGCTGCGGCTTACCAGCCCATGGGTTCAAGATCAATCATGATGATGATGATGATGACCGAGAAATACGAATTGAACTAGAATTGCAAATTGAGACTACTATAGCAAACACGAGAGAACGACAAGAAAAGTAATTACGGAAATGCCAAAAGCTTGTAGAAGTAAAAACACGCAAACCAACGGAAGTATGAAGGAAATTCCATATAATATATATTTTTCCTAATTTTCCTAAACACATGAGATGTAAATACTGTATTAGTTAGTTACTGTTCACTTCCAGATTTCTATGTTGGCCTTGAAATACCATGTGCGAATTATCAAGAAGAAATATGCAATATATGGCGATATATAAAGGACATACTTTCCGGGTGACCACTACATGAGGTAACACCATGTAACTTTTTGTTTTTAGACCTATTATTCTGTAATTATAATTAAAATATAACCTCTAAACGTGCAGCTTCAAGCATTGTAACCTTAGTTTTAACTTCTTCTTGCCCGTAACTGATATGCACCTTTTATTGTAAAATACAACTGCCTTCAATGAGGCTGGGGTAGAATGAAGCTGGGGTGGCTCAGTGGTAAGACAGTCAAGCTTTGGTTGTAATAGTCCAAACGCTTCCCGGTTCAAATCACTCGAAGGAGCGGACATTTTTCTAATTCCCTGGGTGATCGGTACTGGGTCCCGGTCTCAATTATCCATTGGGGACACTCCTCGTGTTATGGTTGCATTAGAGGAATGACAAGGCCATAAACAAAAACACCCACACACCAGGCAGATTAAGCACGGTTACGCACCAACACGGTAACGCACTGAGTCGGGTCCTGTTGTGCATAGCACAAATTAGCTTAGTCTTGCCTCACACCGCCTCGACACTGCGCAAGCGGTACAAATAAGGACCACGATTATGATTATGATGATGATGATGATGAGAGAACTGCCTTCGTGTTTGCAATAATCGTATTCTTTGTAAAATTTGCAATACAGTGGTATGCCACGCAATGACATTTCAATACGAAATGGCCGAAATATTCAATTACTAAGGAAATTTATTGTTTTAAGTTGGCTCGGAAAATAAAAAAAGTAAGTATTCCTTTTCATTAATATGTTTAAGTGGCGAGAAAATAACTGCAAAATTAAAAAATGAAACTTCTCAATTTTTAGACGGCAATAACTTATTTTATTTAAATTCCCCTTATTATTATTATTGCATTTTTTAAATTGTCGTTTTAATTGCTTTAATTTAATACCAAGAGCATACCTGATTATTTTTAACAGTATAAACTTTCTTAAATAAACTAATATGTTTAACAAAGAATAG